>OVAN01013505.1:0-12786 GCA_900406275.1 Anastatica hierochuntica
TGTTTCTCCTAATTTTTCTCAGGCACCCGGCGGTGGTGGACAACCTGTTATTGACGCAAGCACGCGAGTGGCACCAGAGGATGAGGTTATAATGCTATTACATCTGCTTACTTTACAGTACTGTTTTTTCGTTCGTACACCATATTCTATAGTCCCACTGAGGCTATGGTGTGGTTTTCTTTGGAAAAATTTTATGACGCAACATATACTCAAGATGTGAGTTGTTCCAATGATCAAAGGATCCCAGGAGAAAAGGTTCCATTAATTATAGTTTGTCGTCAACTTTAGGTGTACGGAGGTTTAAATAATGGTGTACACGTGCATTTGTACACCTGCTAAAAAAGTTTTTTGTTGGCGTTGCTCAGGAAGAAGGTGATGTTGGGGATTCAAAACCACATGGTTTGGAACCGGCCAAGGGATTGAGCAGCGAGTCGCAGGAGGGAAAAACCAAATTAGATGATGTTGTGGAGGAGGGCAAGGGAATAGGTGGGAAGACAGAGGAGAAAAAAAACATGCAGTTGGTTGTTTATCCTTCTCCACTATCATATTTCACCCCTAAACCGATTGAGGTTCTGTACTATACCAGCAATAGATTTGTAAATTTTTAGAGTGTGAGTAGTGCTAACTCTCTCTTTCATGTAGAGGGAAAAGGGGACACCGTGTGCAAACAAGCAAAAAGTCGCTGGGAAGCGCCAAAAAAATATTGTCTACAAAGATAGGGGGTGTCTTCACACCTGACACATGGTTGAAGCAGATGTTCAAAAGTAACCAGAAAGCAGTTTACAATTGTCTGGATTCGCTTGACGTAGACGAATTCGAAACATTTGCTCAAATCCTGAAGAATTTCAAGAAGCAGTGAGTTTACATACTTATTCATTGTAATTCAGGCTCTCTGTCATAGATGGTATAACATTAGAATTTATCTTCCGTGTCAAACACAGGTCATTCAAGCTCATCACCGGCCACGTGATCAACAATCAATTTTTTTTAGAGATTGTGAAGCCAAAATAGTGGGTCAACATTGAGGCATTATTTTTTTCCTTGTACACCATTTGAGTTTTCCCTTTATCAGGGGCCTCCATTGGTAAAAGCTTCCATAAAGTGTACGCCACCTTCTGTTTTTCCTCTAACACCAATCATCTCCTGTTGGCGTACACATTCAAGTAATAGTGGAAATGATATGGAGACAGAGAAAGAAAATTATAAGGAATGGAAAGGCAGCAATGGTGGACACCAACTTTATTGCTCTTCTCGTCAATAGATACCCTGAGTTCAAAGCATGCAGTGACAAGGCCAGTTATGATTGGGGAAACAACGTGAAGACCTACGTGGTGGGGAAGCGTAGATACGGAAGCATGAGACTTGAGTTTGTTAAAGACGTGGATGTGGTGTACACCCCGATGAATTGCAAGGATAAGCACTAGGTTGGCGTTGTTATTAAATTCCAGCTTAAGGAGGTGAAGATTTTAGACGCCTACATTGTCAACGCCTATGATAAAGATGTTGAGGTGTACATTGAACCTATTCTGCATGCGTTGCCTTGGGTGATGAAGAGGTATCTGCCACCGGCAGTGGCTGATGGCTTGACGACGGAGCCGTTCACCTGGAAGAGGACAGAAGGAATATACCAAAATGAGAGAACCGGTGATTGTAGACCGTGTGCTGCTAAGTTTTTGGAGATGCATGCTGAAGGGAAAAATGTAGTTGAGATGGGTGAAATTACCGACAACCATGTGGACGATTTCCAGAAGAAATATGCAATGGATTGCTATGTAGAATTCGTCAGTAATGCCAAAATTGTTAACATCTGAGTTTAGTCCATGCTGATGTATAACTCTATGGTTTTCAACGTGAGATTTGTATGGTGGTTTAAAATTACTGAAACGGTGAGTTAGTTTGGATAATTGTGCGTTTTCTAATAAAATAAAGTAATGCAGACCGTAAATGGTAACGATGCATGAAGTTAATCAAGATAAATTGTCAAAAAAATAAAGGGAATTTGGCGTACACCTCTCCGTATATAATCAGCAATGGTTATGTGTACACCATATTGTGTACACCTTTTCCATCGACAATTGTTAAACCTATTGAAAAAGTGGCTTCAGAATCACAGAAACAGTGATTTTTTGGGCATTAATTGCGTTTTGATTATAATAGTATAAATTAGAACATTCTATGGTGGTTATGCGTTTTGATTAAACACCCTCAGAGGCAATGTGTACACCATATGGTGAACATCTTGCCGTAGATAATTCTTAAACATTTTGAAAGAAAAATGTCGCTTCACAATCCCAGACACAAATTTTGCAACAAAAAAACTTTTGTGTACACACTCTCAGAGGCTATGTGTACACCATATGGTGAACACCTTTCCGTAAATAATTCTTAAACGCTTAGACAGAAAAATGTGACTTCACAATCCCATACAAAAATTTTGCAACAAAAAAACTTTTGTGTACACGCTTTCAGAGGCAATGTGTACACTATATGGTGAACACCTTTTCGTAGATAATTCTTAAACGTCTTGAAAGAAAAATGTGGCTTCACAATCCCAGAAACAAATTTTACAACAAAAAAAACTATCCAGGTCATCTGGCTCAAAGAACCCTGTTGAGTCGAATAATTTGCTACGAACGTCTTAGTGACACCGTCGCAAGTGCATTTCTTGTGGATGTATCTTCTTTGGAGTTGTCTCATCTTTGGTTTGACGTGCCACAAAACTTTTGCTCTTACATCTTTCCTTATTGATTCAACCTCATCAATCGTTTTTAATATCGAAGGTTTGATTAGAGAAGACAAAAGCTTGAATCCTTGTTGTTTTGTTTTGATCCAACCACCAACAGATATCAATATCATCCCGTAGACATAAATTGGTTCTTCATTTCCGCTATTGGCAGCATGAGATAAATATTCAATCCCTTTGTTGCCTTGTTGCTCTGGATCGAGTTGAAAGTAATCGATAAGTCCTTGACGGTATAGAGCCTCCGGATTTCAATTCTCAAGACATCTATTGAAAAATCTAGAAAATTTTTCACGATTGTTAAGACGCCATGGGATGATAGGGATCTCGTGGAGGGTGACACGTTGGGAAATATAAGCGTCGTTGCACAGGTTTCGAAAAGACTTCAAAACCAAATGGAGATTGTGAATTTCATCTAAAGAAGTAGATGCAGCCCGCACAAAGATTTCCACAAGAACTTCTTTCGGTAGTTGGTCAAGAGATGTCATGCCTTGGGAATGGTAGTAAATGTTATGTCGATTGGAAATATTTATATAGAGACGATGTGACGGTTACAATGCATGTCCGAGGAGGTGCCATGAAGCGTTAGGACGCATGAAAACGAAGAGTCACATCCATCCGACTTGTATTTACAAGGTCGTATTAAATACTTACAAGAATAACATTGGGTATATTTGACATAGTCTTCTTTAAAGGGCTTACTAAAATTGGCTTGCATAAACATGTTTGAGAAGCCCTTTACAAGAAGTATGTAGGTTATATTTAAGTGTTAAATAACTAATTAAAATCTTTTCGTTAGTAAATGAATGGTGTAGATTTTGGTGACCAAAGGAATGTGTAGTTAATTTTGATAAGGCAAGGTTGGTGGTAAGCAACTGTGTAGGTGCAAGTCATATTATTGAATGGTAGCCAATTAAATAGATTTAACTATTAATTATCAGACGTATAAAGATAATAAATACTTTCGTTGAAATGAGTCATTTGAAAATGTAAAATGTGAAAGGAGAGTACATGAAGGTGTGGTAAGTAGTGGTAGTAAATGGTCGTACGTAACTGTTTAGTTGTACGAATTATTTACGAATGGTATTAAATGAAGAGACATGAAAAGACAATGGGTGGTGGTAAGTAATTGTAGTATATCGTGACTATTGATTTTTTTTCCTACATTAATAGATGAATTTGCATTGCATTAAAGAAAAAATTTTGACCACATTTAAACGCCACCTAATTTATACATGAAACTCCATTCGCTAACTAGTATTTAGAGAGAGAAGGAGACCATTCTGCAAACTAGGTCGTAAATCCAAAATAATTTGATTAGAGAAGAAGATATGGCGGTGATGCCTGACTTACCAGACGAGATTTTGCACAAAATCATTGTTATTGCGGGTGAGCAATCTGTTGAGAACCTACAACCATTTGTCCTTGCGGGTAAGCGCACCTACCGACTTGTCCAAACCGAAGAAGTGTTAAAAACTTGCGGCTGGTTTCAAGTTTGTTACAATGCACTCCCCACTCTTCCGAATTCTGATTGGCGGATCCTATTCGAGAAATGTTTGAAAGCGCGCAACACAAGCGCTGTGTACTACGAATCTCTACGGCTTGCAACTCACGGTTGTGACTTAATCGGTGCTTGTGACATCTTGGAGGGTAACACACCGTTCGACGAGGGCTCCGTTCTTGCTTTAGGTATCTTTCATTGTTGCTTATGTAATCCATCTGCAGCTACTGACTATTTTAAAATGTATTTTGAGTACCACACCCCGTTAAACTCAGAGCATATAGGCCGTTAGTGTTCTCGTTTGAGGTGGGAATTGGCTTGGTTCCCAACAGATACAATGTCAGTGTACACGCCGTCCTTCGACTTTCCCACCAATTTTGTGGTCAAGATCCCTGAATGCGTGTACGTCCACTATGCATACGAGGACGATGCAAACTGTAACGAGTGTGCACTTTTTCTAACCACACACGATGTGTGTTTGTACCTTTGATTAAGCCTATCATGATGTATGTTATTCAAGTTACCCAAATAATGTATGAGGTTTTGTCTTGTTATTCAAATACACTTCCTCCGTTAACGCAACATTCAAGGTGTACAACAGTTTTACTAAAGGTGGACACCAATATAATTAAATTTGTACATCAATATAATTGAAGGTTAGCATGTGTACAACAATATAATTGTAAGTGTACATCAATATATTTGAAGGTATACACAAGTATAATTGAATGTTTACACCACAATAATTGAAGGTGTACACCAATAAATATGAATGTTCCCAATAGGATAATCGTTGGTGTAAACCAGCTTAATTCATGGTGTACTGCAGTTTTACTCAAGGTGGACACCAGTATAATTGAATGTGTTCACCAGTATTATTGAAGGTGAGCATGTGTACAACAAAATAATTGAAAGTGTACAACAAAATAACTGAAGGTGTACACACCTTTAATTGAATGTTTACACCACTTGAATTGAAGGTGTACACCAATAAATATGAATGTTAGAAATAGGATAACCGATGGCGTACACCAGTACAATTCAAGGTGTACAACAGATTTACTCAAGGTGGACACCAGTATAATTGAATGTGTACACAAGATTTCCTTGTAACTTGTGGGAGGTAACCACGTTTAATTTGGAACATTAAATACTGAAAAGTGGCAACTCTTGAAAGGGAATCATCATTACACATCATAATCCCTCTATTAATTAATTATTAAAAATGGCAACATGATATATTTTGTACTAGACTGTTTCCTTGTAACTCGCTACATGATTTCTATTAGAAAATGTTTCCTTGGAAATTGGAACTTGTGGTAGGTAACCCGAACATTAAATACTAAAAAATGGCAACTCTTCAAAGGGGATAATCATTACACATCATCTCTCTATTAATTAATTAAGTAAAAAGGAAGGCGACAGTTAAGTTTCTCACGAGTGTAGCTTTCAATTAAATAGCGGTAGTTGCAATGTAGTTCCATAAGCAAGTGAAACCGTAACTTAATCTCCTCTGACTTGCTTTCCTCTGCGGTTTCCTTAACAACAAAATCCTGAGCACACATAAACAGATGACGCACTACAACGTGCTTTCGGAGATTCAACGAAATGAGAGACTTACTGCATGGCGTTTNAATGACGTTTCAAACTAAAGATCATCAGGATCCACTCGTTTGAAGTTTTTGGGGATGGACCTTTCAGGAGTTACATATTAGCAGACACGACTGTAAGTTTCAGATCAATATATAGTTGTTATAAAGATGCAAATAACATATCTAACCTTACCTAAATGTTCAGGGAAGTAAGACTGAGATGATAATTCCTCCTTCAGAAGCATACAAATTCAAAGGACTTGAGAAAAGAGAAGGGAAATGGGTTGAAATCTACTGTGTTGAAGTCTAGGATGCGTTTCTAGGGTTTAGGCCTATAAATTGTCCCTTCAGACTTGCAATCATTGATAGGATTTGCATCTATCCAATCCCTCCTCAGAATGACCACCACTATATGGAGTTCAAAAGCATCCAAGTGATCAAGCACACCACAAACCTACACATTCCCGTCGGTATGATTTCTTTACCACTATGAATGGTTGAAAAACACTAACTATTAATTGAGAAACATATCTCGTAGATACCATGGGAGTGGTCTTCAACGTTGAACCCCTAGAAGTCTGTTCTGACCCTAAAATGACAACCATTGTGTTCCACATAAGGGACAACATGTAAGTGAAATGATACAATCGATCGTTATAGATTATAACAATCATTATATTGAGACACACAATGTTTTATGTTATAGAGAGAACCAGATCAAATGTGTAGCAGCTGGAAAGGCCGCTTATGCCTTCAACGATGAGAGGGAACTCAACAAGGGCCTAGGTGTGGTGATCGCGGTGCTAAAGATGTGGAGGATCCATAAGTTTGATATAGAGGACGCAGAGCCATGGCTTAAAACACATAAGAACCTATCTGGTTTCAGACTCAATCCAGAAATGACAGAGGTTGAGGATTTCAGAAGGGAGCTAGCTAACAGTGCCTCGTATGTTGCGAAACACGGACTTATTGTTCCAATGTAACATTTGGGTTTTATCCTGCTTTGTTATCCTCTTTGTCTCTTAGTAAAAAATGGTTTAAAGTTTAAGTTATCTTATTCTTTTAGATTATTTTAATGTGTACAACAATATTTTTGAAGGTGTACAACAGTACAATTGAAGATGAACACAAGTATAATAGAATGTGCACACAAATATAATTGCAGGTGTACGCTCTTATAAGACGCATGAAAACGAATGGTCGCATCCATTCGGCTTGTACTTACAATTTGATGGTGTACACCAATATAATTTAAGGTTTACACCAATATAATTGAAGGTGCACATACATAAGATTAAAGTTGTACACCGTTTTTATCCAAGGTTTACACCATTATACTCGGATGTGATCACCAATATAATCGAAGGTGTACAACAGTATGATTGAATGTGTACACCAATAACATCGAAGGTGAACACCATTAAACGGGAGTGTAGGATTTAAGTTTTTTTGCATTAAGTACAGTGGGAAAATAGGAACTCATAGATTCGTTAATTCATCTGAGACAACATATAACATTACATTGACTAACTTATAGGCGAAGAAATCGGTCGATGATTTCTTCTTCAGCTTCAGCCTTCCTCCCTAACTCATTTCCGAGTTCAGCTAACGCGCGCTTCAACTCAGCAATTTCCCTGTTTTTCTCTCTGATTTCGTCTCTTGCTTTAATAAGTGCGTCCTTCTGCCATCCGAAAGCATCTCCCTCATCGAACCAACGAAAGAATTTGCATTCATCCCCACGCTAAAAGTGAGAAAACGGTGAAAAATTTAAAAATTCGACACCCAAAAAAAGAGGTAGAAACCGTTTCACTTTACAAGGAAGGAGCGTACTTTGTATCTCTCACATCCGTAGAATCGACGCCCAGGATTCTTGTCCGTCCAAGCTTGTCTAATCTCCGCTGGCAAACCACATTCACAGACCACATTTCATTGACCCCCCCTTGATCTTACGTATGCTACCTGATCCTTCTCCCTCTAACATCTTCTAATTTTCTTTTTTATCTTAACGGGTGACCTGTTTGGATCATATTTATACAAAACTTCCCCACAAGAAGTCTAAACGATGTAGTAAAAATTTATTGCTACATTTAAACCACCGTAACTACCACCCTACACGTGAAAATTTATTGCTACATATTATACTATTGTACGCCGTTGATTTACTATTGTACGTCGTCTCACACCTCACCTTCTTCACCACCGGTCCACGTCTCCAACTACATTAGTTTACGGCAAAATGTTGCCTTTGACCAATGTGAATCACCAAGCGCCTCAACCGTCCGTGGACCACTCCTCCTTCCCAACGGTCGCGACAATTATATTGTCCAAACCCAATGGAAAAACTTCTACCATCTGGTGGAACCATTTTCCCATCTGACCTTCCATTTCCACATTCAACCGACCACACAACCTAGGGGTGGACGTTCGGGTACCCGTTCGAGTTTAGTTTGGGTGTGTTCGGGTTTTGAGTTTTCGGGTCTAGAGGCTCAAGATCCATTAGGGTATTAATGTTATTCGGTCCGGGTTCGGTTCGAATCTTTGTGGGTTTGGTTCGGATTAAGAAAACTGTTTTAATTATGTAAAAGTTTTAAAATTCTAAATGCATCTTAAAAACCTCAAAACCCCAAAAATAAAATAAAATAAATAAATAAACTTAAACAATGTGTTTATTCAAAATTCCAAATGCATCTTAAAAACCTCAAAAAACCAAAAATAAAATAACAGAAAATAAATAAACTTAAACAATGTGTTTATTTGAAAAACTTAAACTTATGGGTTATTTGAGTGATTCTTTGGTGGAGAGAGATCAAGAGAAAAATATGCAAAAATTCTTTATTGATATGTAAAGGAATCAATTACAATGTATGAGTTTTTAGTGATAAGTTTTTCGAATCCTTGAATTAGGGTTCTTCCCTTTGTATTTATAGTATTCAAATAAGAGTATTTCCATATTGTTCTATGAATAACTTTTAGTTTCGAGTTTATCTTTACAATAAGGAATATTTCCATAATTCTATAAGAAAAGTGTCCTTGTTTCTAAGATTTACGTCACAGAATAGGGAATATTCGCTCAGCTTGGCTCGTGACCTTGGCGTGACTATGTGTCCTTTGCTAAGGTCTTGGTTAACACATCCTACTAAGGAAGTTATCTGTGTGCCCCCGATCTAGCTAAGACTAGGCTCTAAGGCAATAAAATTACCTTCAACAAATTTCCCCCACTCTTCATTTTCTCTGTGTAGAATTTGAAGAGTAGATTATTTCTTAGGAGATTTTTGACTTAGCCTTAGTGTAAGTTAGGCCACAAAGGCTAAATAAATGTGGCTAGAGCCATGGTTGTTATCAGCATTGTTGTTCCTTGACGCTATTGTTGGGGTGTCTTTTTATTCCCTTATGGCCTAGCCTTAGCTAGACTAAGGGCTCATAGATAACCCCCTTGGTTGAATATGTTTACCAAGGCCTTAGCCAAAGACGCGTAGCCACGCCAAGGCCAAGACAAAGGCTGAGCGAATATTCTTCTTATATGATTTGAATCTTAGAGATAAGGACAATTGTCATATAGTTTTATGGAAATATTCCTTATTGTATAGATTGACTTGAAACTTGAAGTTATTCATAAAAGATTTGAAAATACTCTTATTCGAAGACTATAAATACATGAGGAAGAACCCTAATTCAAGGATTCAAAACTCATTACTCAATATTCATACATTGTAATCGATTATCTTAGACATTAAAAAGAGGTCATTTTACATCTTTGTTCTTGTTTTTTTCCCTTAATGAATCACTCAAAAAACCTTTAAACTGTGAGGTGCTAGAAGGAGGAGAGAGATTTCAATAAGAACGAAAGAAAACATGAGTGAGTCAAGCAACTCTTCCGAACCAGAGAAGAGCACGAGTCATGAATCCACGACGAAAGATGCAGAGAAATCCAATAAGACTGCCTCTGAAGCAACATCAGACGATGCGACGCTCGCAAAAAAACTTCAACAATACGAGGCTCTTGCAACGAAGCTATTGAAGAACGAAGCTCGATTGAAAGAACTAGAGGACAAAAACATAACTCTTAAAGCCTGAGCCGTGACTGAGTTGTTCAGAAATCTGACCTTAATGAAGACATCGGGAGACACGTCAAGTTCAAGAGAAGGGTTCCATCTATGAAACCGCTAGACGAGACACCGGCGAAAATTGCTAGGGAGGCACGAGCACATCAAACTCCAAGCTCATGATTTACATGAACCCATGTTCTTACCAACGAGACGACCCTAGTAAACCTCATGAAGGAAATGCCAACAACGTCGCTGGTTTGGAAGCCTTGCTAACGGGAAGATTTAAAGCCATAGAGAACAGGGTTAAATGCCTGCCAGGGATAACCCCACAAATTATCAAGAGTGCCCCAAATTCCTATGCAGATACGCCCTTTGGCGATATCATAGACCTGCGAGAAATTCCCAAGAAGTTTGCTTGGCCATATATGCGACTATATGACGGAACCTCGGACCCTGACACACATATCTAACTATACCGTCAACGGATGCTCACTACGACCGTAGATCATTAGCATATGGAAGTGTGCATGTGCAAAGGGTTGGAGCCAACCTTACGGGGCCGGCGTTTCTATGGTATTCCAACTTAGCTAACGACTCATTGACTCTTTTGCGATGCTAACAGATCATTTCGTCGAGCAAATTACTTGTAGTTACACCTTACGACATACTTCTAACAACCTTTATCACATCAAGCAATGCGAAGGCGAAAGCCTTAAGATGTATGTCCATCGTTTCAGCAACAAGAAGGTGTTAGTCCCAAACTTCGTGAGCTCCACAACCATCTCCGCCTTTAGACATGGGTTATTAAACGATGGTGGTCTCTACAAGGAGTTCACCAAATATCCCTTTCATTCCATAGAAGACGCCCTCTCTAAGGCTTGGGCGCATATCAAGTGTGAGGATGATCCTGCTCATCAAGCCTATATAACTCCAAAGACTAGCGCGAAAATTCATAAGCCAGAGAAAGCCCTCGACAAACAGGCAGGTCGACCCCAAGGTCAGTCAGGCATTGGAGGATACACCAAGGGCTCCACCAACCCTTGGAAAAAGACCGCGGGCATGGTTGACGAGGGCGAACTTGTATCATTGCCCAAACCAATCGATCACATTCTGACTGTGGAGTACGCAGACATTGTCAGAGAGCTAAGGCGCTTCACTAGTGGCATAATGTGGCCACCAAGGCCACGAGCATCCGCCTACGCCAAGCTTAGGAGTTCAGAGTTATGTTATTTCCATCAATATAATTGCCACCTTACAAACAATTGCGCTCTACTAATGCAGGAGGTAAGGGATCTCCTAATCAAGGGCTTTCTTAAAGATTTCCTTTCCAAAAGAAGTGCCGAAGTAATCCAACAACGCCAGTCTCAGCAATCAAAGCCTTAGGAAGAGCCAACACCACAAGGCTTAACAGATTAATCACATATATGGAGGCTTCAAAACAACGGAAAGTCAGAAAAAGATAGGAAATCCTTCTCTTCTAGGGATCTATTGCGTCTCACAAAAAGACGAGAGTTAAGCACCGCCCATGTCGCAACTAAACTTCACTTCTTACGAAGGTGACGGGGGAAAACCTACCCATCATGATGCCCTAGTAGTATCCCTGACCATGGCTAACTATGTCCTTAGACGGATATTTATCGATAGTCAAAGCTCGGTCAACATTCTTTTCAGAAAAACCATGGCGGAGCTGTGGATTCCGGAGTCAAGCCTCATACGGAGAATTAGCGTTCTTATCGGATTCAGTGGAGAGACAAACCCAACCCTTTGTGAGGTCACCCTAGCCGTATGGGGTGCGAAAGTCCATAGGCAAACCAGATTCGTCGTCGTGGATTGCTCATCGACATACAACGCCATCACGAGAATATCATGGATTCATTCCATGGGAGGTGTCCTCAGCCCATTTCATCAAGTCATGAAATTTCCCACGCCCTAGAGCATTGGGGAAATCAGAGGTGAGCAACCATACTCTAGATCATGTTATGAGATCACTCTCAAAAATAAGCCTATATCCCCGAATTCGACTTCACCTAAGGGCGATACCGATGAAGGCCTAAGGCCAAACAATTGGAAAAGATCCCTTCGACAGAAGGAGACCCTAACATGAAACTTAAGATCGGTTCACGCCTCCCCGTGGGTTTAAAGGAAAGGCACAAAGGTTTCCTTCGAGTGAATAAAGATTGCTTTGCCATGTCATATATGGATGTGCCAGGGATCGACCATACAATCATATCACACATGTTGATGGTCAACTCGAAACATCCACCAGTAAAGCAAAAGTTGAGGAAATTCACTTCGGAAAGAGACACCATTGTTAATAAGGAACTAAACAACCTCCGTGAAGCTGGATTTATACGAGAAGTTCAATACCCTGAATGCTTAGCTAATATCGTAGTGCTAAGAAAGAAGAATGGTAAATGGAGAGTGTTGGTCTCAAAAATGGTCATCTCGAAATCAACATCCAAGATTGCATCTCTAATCAAACTTACTCGGAAACACGACTAATGCCTAGACTTACCGTCGTCTAGACTTAACGACGTATAGACTTACCGTTATCTAGACTCACCGTGGTCTAGACTTAACGTAGTCTAGACTTATCGTCATCTAGACTTACCGTCGTCTAGACTCACCGTCGTCTAGACTCACCGTTGTCTAGACTCGCTGTCATCTAGACCTACCGTCGTCTAGACTTACCATCGTCTAGACTTACTATCGTCTAGACTCATGGCCGTCTAGACAAGTCTCCGAGTGACGAGAAGTCATCCAGATCGACTCTTCTCGACAAAACTACGGAACCTCGCGTATAGCTAATCGTGGCCAATCAATCAACGAAGTTCAACCATCCACAAACCACTAAGAACTGAAACACTAAAGTTAACATCCGAGGTTTCCGAATAACTCCCGAAAGAT
>OVAN01013507.1:185-12786 GCA_900406275.1 Anastatica hierochuntica
TAGGAGCAAGTGTGAGCTTGATGCCCTTGACGGTTTCTAAGAAGCTTGGCTACACAAATTTTAAGCCAAAAAGAATTCAATTGATATGGGCAGATAGGTCTATTCGGTATCCTTACGGTATTCTTGAAGATTTGCCATTAATGATTGGGAATTGCGAAGTTCCAACGGACTTTGCATTCTTGGAAATGGATGAAGAACCTTTGAACCCCATCATTCTTGGAAGACCTTTTCTTTCAACCGCGGGAGCCATAATAGATGTAAGGGAAGGAAAGATTATATGATATAAAAAACAATTTACCTATATTTATTTTTTTTACAAAATTGTATATTAGATTTTTATGTTTTTACAAAATTGTATATTATATTTTTATTTTTTATATGATAAACGATTTAACCTATAATTTAATCAATTCAAAATGTACAATTTTCTTTTTTATATGATCTAATAAACAATTTTACCTATACTTTTTAGTTTTTTATATGCCTTAATGAAAAGAACATTACATATTCGATTTTTACTTTATCATTGGTAGGGATGTTTGGCAATAGATTCAAATTGGGTCATGGTTTACTTTTTCTTAATTTTATTGAATGAAATAAATAAAAAATAAAAGAAAATGATAATCTCAACAACCAATCAAATTATAACGTTTATTTCTAGAATGAACCTATGAGCGACACGTGTATATAAATCAATAAACGAACTTCTCTTTTAATTTAGAACTTATTACCAAAACATATACTTTTCTGTAACTTAATTCCCAAAGCAGATACTTTAAGGGTTACACCAATTACTTTTAATGATATCCCTATCATTCATTTAAGGGTTATCACGAACAATTGTGATCATTTTTTCAGAAAGGACAAATCATTTCGTTGCATTAAATTACGTTTGTGGAGATCTCGACCGTTCAACTTAATTTAATCCGACGTCTACAAAATTTATCTCTTTAATTTATAGTGGTAAGTATCGAGAATTACACTTCTATATTTTGATTGCTCAGTTTGTCTTTGAAGAACGAGCCATTTAAAACCTGGGTGAATTTCTCTGGTTTTCAAGCTTCATTTTAATGGTCGACATTAGTGATACTCAAACTTACGAGTTCAAAATTGTTTTTAAAATGCAGGTAAAGATGGATAATTTTTGCGTGGTTATGGCCGAACTGTGGAAATGTTCTGCTAATGGCGGGTGGAAATTTGACCTCGATAACCAGTGTTTTTCAAGGGTGATAAGAGTAGATCCATGCTTCACTCTTGCAGATTTGAAAAAATATATGCTCGGGGAGTTCGGTGTTTCTAATGATTCAGGGTGGGGTATGGATATCTCTTACTTGGCGAAGACTAATAATGAAATCAATGTTTCGAGTTCAACGCCTCCGTTTTTGGTGACTAGCGATGGGTCTTTGGTTTTTTTCGGAAACAAAAGTGTAATGAAACAACGTCCAATATGTTTGCAAGGTTTTTCAAGCTAACCAGCGACAGCGGGATGTCAACCAATTCAAGTATGTTATCTAATATTTACCCAAATAGAGCAATTTATAAGCATCATTTCTTGTGTTGTTGATTTTACAAGAATTTTTTTTTTGTGTTTGCGAAATACAACTTCTTATACACGAAGCGATAGTCCAATGGATAATATCAGAACAGTTATCCATAGGAGCCCTTCCACCGAAACAATAAATCAACATCAAAATAGAACTCATACTTTTATGTGTTTTTAACGTTACGCCCCGGCTGTACGCCCTTAATATACATCCTATAAGAAGTTTCCATACAAGGTCTACAAGTGTTTTCGTTTTCAAATTTTTTTGTGTTTTATTTTCATATAAATACAGGCAGCCATCAGCGCAGGAGTTCAGTGGACAAGTCGGAAACCATATCCATATGAACTCATCCACAGGGATAAACAATCAAACTCAAAAATCATTCCCGGGTTGTAATTGTCTTTGTGTATTGTCCCATATTATCACGTTGCATGTATCCAAATAATGCTAACCATTGGATGACATCCATTGTTTTTAAAATTTTCAGGAATAACAAAACTAATTTTGAAGCAGTCTGAATACCATATCACCAATGGACACCCCAAACAACCCAGAGGATTTGCAAACGAATTTTCAGTCTGTGGGTTTTGGGGAGATACCAATTGATTCAAACAATTCTAAAGAATATCATCAAAATATATCCCCTTGTTCGATGATCGCACATACAAGAGGGAAAATATTCATAAGAAGTGTGCTCAAGAAACAAACCCATCTGACTATATAACGCCATCGTCAACAACTCAGAAAAAACGTCATCTTCCACAAGCAATCTCTACATAAGCATTTGGTTTAGGGTTATAAGACGATGATGACGAAAAACCAACTCTTGGTTCAAAGACAAATCCAAATTTAATAGACGACGATGTCCTTGCAGAGCATATTGATGATATTGAAGCAAGCATTGGAGTATCATGTTCGGGAACCTCTTTTAATGATCCATTGCCTCAAGTTGATAGTCCTCAATTTTCTCAAGACAGCGGTTGCTCAGATATCGAAGTTTTGCC
The DNA here is from genome assembly GCA_900406275.1 of Anastatica hierochuntica. NCBI lineage: Eukaryota > Viridiplantae > Streptophyta > Magnoliopsida > Brassicales > Brassicaceae > Anastatica > Anastatica hierochuntica. The sequence goes on from OVAN01013507.1 coordinate 2,734, forward strand.
GCGAGGATACGACATAGATTTTTGGGAGTCCTTGTTGGATGATGTATATGGGGTCTCAAATGTGCCAGAAGTTATGTGCACTACCAATGATGCGTTTGATCACAGAGTTGTATCGGAGGCGGCAACATCGGTGAGATTTGGCGAAGGTGGCAAGAAATCTGACATTGGCTTTGTTTCGAATGCCACACCAACCTCAACAAAGAACCATAACAGTCCACCTCTTAATATTGAAGATATTGATGATGAAGCTTTCGACATACCTCCGTTGTTTGATGACACAACGTTCATAAGGCCCGAGATACTTGATTTAGAACGACATGACAACTACGATGACGATGCTATTTACGAGAGGCAACTTTTTACTTCCCGTGAAGATTGCCAAATTATGTTAGAAATTATGCGATCAAGAATAAGTTCTACTTCAAACAAGAGTAGACAAAACGAGACTGCTTTGTTGCAAAATATCCGGATGAAAAATGGGATTGGAGAATTTTGTATGCGAACAGAGTGACACTGGTTACTACCAGATTAAAAAAGCTCATCTTATCCACACATGCAGTATTGAAACAAGGCAACACTGGCAAAAAAGGCAACCAATTGTATCATTGCTGCTGTTTACAAAACCAAGTTTGTTGATTCGGTCGGTAGCCCAAGTCCCATGGATTTACAACAGTTGATGCTTGACAATTTACGCATCTCTGCATAGTATAATAAATGTTGGAAGGAAAAGGAAACGACAATTGTTAATGTTAGGGGCATATATGAGGATTCTTATTTAAAGCAGCCTAAATATTTACATGTTTTAAAACTTGCAAACTCTGGCACGATAATGGATTTGGAGACAGTGATTAAAGATGACGGGGTTGAAAGATTTAAATATGTTTTCATTGCGTTTGGAGCATCCATTATGGGCTTTAGAAGGTTTAGACATGTTCTTGTTGTTGATGGGACTTATCTTAGCGGCAGGTACAAGGGGGTATTTCTGATGGCTAGTAGGCAAAATGACAATTTTCAAGTTTTCCCGCTTGCATTCGCAGTTGTGGACAGCGAGAACCATGATTCGTGGACATGTTCTTAACCAAGTTGGAGAGGATAATAGCTGATAGTGTAAACTTAACTATTATATTTGACCAGCACAATTCAATTAAGGAAGCCAAAAACAGAGCGTGCCCGCTGGCCCATCATGCTCCATGTATTGTCCACCTTTCGCGGAACGTCACATCAAAGTTCAAGAGCAAAGGGTTAGGTAAACTTGTTGGACAAGCCGCGTATACATTCAAGGTTGGTTCATTTAGAGAAGTTTTCAACCAGATTAAGTCCCAAAATGCAGCATGTTCTAAGTACCTCGAGTCTGTTGGTCTCTCAAATTGGGCAAGAGCGCATTTCTCAGGGGATCGATATAATCTGATGACCAGCAATATTTCTGAGTCACTTAACAATGTTTTATCTAGAGGGAGGTCTTCCCTGATTGTTGAGCTTCTGATTTTTATACAGTCTATGATGACCAAATGGTTTAATGCTCGTCGAAAAAATTCTTCTAATCACATTGGTCCTATCACTCCGGAAGTAGACAAAATTATCTCTAAAGCAATGTTAGAGGCACGTGGGGGGGGGGGGGGGGGGNCGTTTCAAGTTGAAGTTGTCAGGTAGTAAACAAATTTGGAGCAAAATTTCAAGTTCAGCTTCACACCAAACGATGCACATGCAAGGTGTTCGAACGTCTTCAAATACTCTGTGTCCATGCAATTATGGCAGCTGACAATTTGCGTTTACCATGCAATTCTTTAGTACTTTCAAATCTATTTTATCTTTAATAGAATTTTTATTTCAATTTCTAATATTTACTTCTAAAGGACATTTCATGAATTATTTTTTATATAGTTAAGATTATTCTTCTAAATGTGTTTTCTAATAATAGTATAGAGATGTTTTTTAACAATTGATGTGAAAAGGATTTTCAAAGATTTGCTTTACGGATATATTTTGCTGATTTAGATTACTTGTTTGATGTGAATTATATGCTTGATTGGTAATGAAACCAACAATAAAAAGACATAAAAATTCCCACCTGATTATTTTAAGGTAATTATAAGAAATAATCCAAAACCCTCCACTATTTAATTTTTTCAACCCTCCAAAAATTAAAATTATTATATTACCCTTTTTTCTTTTGTTCACAATGGGGTGTCCGGTAGAACATCCCATTACCATTGTTATTTTCTTACCTTTTTTGTGATGGAGCAAATTCACTCATTATTCTATCTGGGTAACAACAACCAAAAAGTCCAGACCGACGTCTATAGTCTACTAGCTACTATTAATTGATGGTATTTCAATTGGACAAACCAATAAACTGAAGTATATAGATGGATCACTTAATGTAAAAACATAACAACAACGATATTCCGCACAGAGTTTTTTAAAATATAATTACATATATAGAGCAATTTAGTAACACAAGTATCACCAAATTATTTATTACAGCATTAATATGCATGAACGCGAAGTATCAGAAGCATGCGTCCAGGACACAACAGCAGCATATAGCAGCACAACTGCCAATAGACAAAGTAGGACCGCTTAGATTGGTTGTCAAACAAAGAATTCTTTACAATTTTATGTAACACTAGGTTGATTGCCCGCGGCTTTTTTATTTATTTTCTAAATTTTCATTTAGTAGTATCATTTTTAAATATAAAAATAAATATTTGAATTCATATTTTTATTAGTAACGTACATAGAGTTAAAAATAATGGACAAGTAAATATTCATTTTATATACAATATAAAAAGATTCCGTTGTACTTTTAATATATATATATATATATATAATTTCAATAACAAGTATATAAATAGTAAAATTAATATTTTTTATAATTAAGAGGAGTCTAAATTTTACTTAAGGAAAGTAGTAAAATATAAAATAATTTAAAATAATTAATTTTAGCAAACCAAATTTTTGTAAAAATTTGTCACTCATAGCCTAAAATATTGTAAATTTCAAAGCTTTGAAATTTGTTCTAGCATTCGATAACAAAAATAATATCCAAACGATTTTTTTGCAAATTTAGCTAACTAGAAAAATTATTTTAAATTTTTAGTGTATAACCATTTTTCTAAATATAGCCAAAGTTATAGTTGTTTTTCTAAAGCTTTCAGCTTTATTTGAATTCATAGTTTAGTAACTCAAGTAAATTTGCTAACGTTAAATATATCAAAACATCTTTATTAAACAACATAAATGATATTTGAACAATCCTAACATCACACAATCACTTAATAATTTGAATATTTGATTTGTCATGGAAAACTTTTTCAAACAAAAAGTTCAACTAAAACTTTTATCTTTAAAATTTCTAAAATATTTTAAAAAGTTTAAACCACAAAAATTGGCATGAAAAGTCAAATTTTATTCTCTTCAAAAATTTAAATTTGTTAATCAAAATCTTAAATATAACAATTTGATGGATATAGTTAGAATATAAGAACATTTTTATGTTGGAATTTTGACTTTTGTTCGCTTGAGTCATTTGCTAAATTGAGCTTTTCATCTATTTTAATATATTTTAACAAGATACATAATTATATTAACTGAGATTAATAATCATTCAAAATAATTAAAGAAACATTTTTTCTCTAAAATATGTATTAATATATTCAAAATTATTAAACTAAATTTATAAGGGAACTTCAAATCACAATAATTTTTTTTTTACATAACCAATAAAAAATATTATATATAGGTTGAAACTACATGTAACCAATTAATAACATATAAAGATATTTTAATACAGTTCTTAGGACATAATGTATATTATATGTCATATCAAAAGCATCATGAATAAAAAAATAATGTCATAACATATTAGAATATTGTAAGATGAAACAGATGATAAAGATAAGTCGTAATTAAAAATTTCGTGAAAATAAATTTTTTATAAAAATAGGAATACAAAAAGATTTAGAAAATTATGAACTTTTTCAAAATCATATCTTTCAAAAAAGAAGATCCCTCGTAGTGACAAATATGTCCATCAAGAGGGAGAAGACGTCCGGGGGGCACACAACTACGCTGTCAATTCCCCGTCTGAACAAGGTAGGACGTCGGGGAACACCTGGGGCGCGGAACACGTCTTATGACGAAAACACCTTCTGCGAGTTTCACCAAACAAACGGTCACTCCACCGCGAACTGCAAAGTTCTCGGAGGAAGGTTAATAGCGAAACTGCTCGTGAGCGAGATCTCAGACATAACCAGCATAAAAGACCTCATATGCGATACAGATCACTCACTCAAGACCGAGAAGGCACCCACGGGAGACACCGCGTCTCAAGGAACCCAAGCAGATGGGAAATGTTGAAGGAGGCTTGACGACAAAGGCAACGACTCCAATCGCCGCAGAGTGAATATGATCATTGGAGGATCGCAATACTTTCGCGACATCGTCTCGTCGATAAAAGCATATCACTAAAAGGTTGAGTTAAGTGCAAACTAGCCTATGCCAGTCGACACTGCAAGCGACACCGCAAATAACGCCATCACTTTCGAGGAACAGGAAATTGTCGGGATCGACAAACCCCATAACGATCCTCTCGTAATCGACCTCGTCATAAAAAATCTCGAAGTCGCTAGGGTCCTCATCGACACAGGAAATACCGTCGACATTATCTTCTGCGATACCCTCAACAGAATGAACTTCAACTTATCCTAGGTCACATCCACATCGAAACCACTCATAGGTTTCTCAGGAACAACTTCGATGACTCTTGAATCGATCAAACTTCCAGTGGTGGCCAAGGAAATAATGAAAGTCATCGATTTTTCAGTCGTCGACCACCCTGCCATCTATAACATGATCATGGGAACGCCATGGATAATCTCAATGAAAGCAGTCCCATCGACCTACTACTTGGGCGTTAAATTCCCGACCCCTACGGAATGTCCACAATCTGGGAATGCCAAAAGCAGTCACGGCCTTGCTTCCTAGACGAGCATAAGCTAAGACAAGTCGCAATGACGCCCTTGGCCAAACCCAAAATAATGAAGAAAACTCGGCTGCCAGCCGAAGACACTTCAGAAAAAGATGCGACAGAATCGTCGATTCAAGAAACGGCACAATCCGAAGGAAATAAGCAAGCTTCCGAGACCAACAGTCTCGACAAAGCAACACCCTCGACACAGAGGGAATCGTCGACCCAACTGTAGTCGTCAAGACTAGAACGACCGACGCAGCGCCGCCAAACGAGTAATCACTTACGGAAACAAACTGAACTACGAGACGGCTTGATCCTCGAAAGAGGTACGTAGGCAGCTCTTCGTAAGAAGAGTTCAGCTTTCCCCCTCTCTAAAAAAGGGGGAGTGGGTGTACGTATACTCGTATGCTCCCACACTTTATACTCGACATTTTTCGATCCGATTTCGACAATAAATTTTCGGTTTTTATTTTTCGTATAACCCAAAAACAAAAATCACACGAGAAGACCTTTTCTTAATGAATTTCGACTATAACATGGTCATCGACACATTCTACCACAGAACATAAAAACTTTCGGAAAATGCGAGACGTCGCGAATTTCAGTAAATTGCAATTCCGAACTCGATCTAGAACTTCTAAAAACAGTCGCAAGACTATCAAAACCCTACCGGGAAAAAGGACAAGTACTTGTCCCAATTTCGCGCTCGTCGATTGGCCCCGACGGAAAAACTAATCACTCACATTAACCCACTCTTCGCGAAGAATTAGTTCTCATACATCCGACTAGGATAATAGCGTGCTATAGAAGAAATCTGAAATTTTGGTCAGCACTTCTAGAAGACTTAAATTTGTCTTTGGAGAGATGCTCGGTTCCCAATTGATGCAAGTAATATAAGCCGAGAACTTATCGCAGACTTCAATATTGAGACGGAACTAGGTCGAAATCGCAAACTGGATACGTAAGCCGGAATTAGTCATCGCACACCTTAGAAACCGAGAGTAGACCTAGGTCTTGCCCTAAACCCAGCACACTGGTCTCAAACATCTCAAGACATAGTATCTAACTGATACGAGATTCCAAAATTTGTCTCTTCGCCTATGTTCTCACGCTCAAGAAATTCCGAAAGAGTAAATCTTTCGAGAACTCGCATCCGAAACAAAAAACGAATATAGCGATTCTCAGAGGAGTAGACATGAGACAACAACTCATGATCTTTCTTCGCAACCGTGACACCACTTATACGCAACCAAATCAAATCGAAAAACATCATTCAATGACTCTAAAACCACAAAGTGAGGGGTTTCGAAGCCACACACGGCCAACCCCGATAGATATAAAGTGGCCACACTTGGCAAAAATACTACTAAAAACAGGGACTACGCACCCTCAACGGACGAACATTTCTCGTTCAAAAATCGTAGTTGAAGTTAATAGAGATCGAAAAGTTGCCAACGCTAGACGACCCCGGGTTTTGATCGAACGCGTCCTCTTCGCCCTGAGCAATGTCTCCAACTTCCTCTGAATCGAGAGAAACGGAAATCGGAGCCTAGTGACCTCGAACCCTCTCTTCGATAGACGGGATCGAAGACACAACTTCCTTGCACTTCTTCACGTGGCTAGACATTTTGTCCATCTCAAAGTCATAGGAGTAGTTGGGAAGCTGGGTGCAATACAGAGCGCCCACCGAACCACGACATTCGCGGTATTCTCAAGAGGACTGTTGAGCGCACTTGTACTGATCGAAGTCCGCTGCAAACTGAACTAAAAGATTGGCCATAATGGAGGCGACCTCACGCTTTCCGCGCTTGTACGCACGGCGAACCTGCAACGCTAGACTCTGCGCCAATTCCTTTTCACGAAACAAAACCGCTTAGACCTCCTTCTTCAGGCAAGCGTTCTCTTCTTCGAGGCTCTCGGCCTTGAACCGAGCTGTCTGCGCCTCTAAGTTACTCACCTTAAGGGCCTCCTCCATCACGTGGAGACCATGCAAAAAAGGAATCCTTTAAAAAGTTAGGAGCGATGTCACTTGAACGATTGGAATCATATCGTGTGCACAAAAACAAACCCCCATGCACAAACGCGAGGCCTTCGCATATTGCCCAGACCTGACGAATCCCCCGCCAGCCGCAGGTTGATACGTCCGGGCATCAAGAGAAGCGAAAAAGGCATCAAAGTCTGACCCTTCTCTGAAAAGAGGCATCGAAGGTTGGCTCGGACCGCTTCCGTCTTCGCCGAGTAATTCCTAAAACTACGCCCCCTCGGACGACCATCTCCTATTCTCGGTAACGCCGCCCCCGTTAGTGGACGCGCGCTCATTTTGGGGAGATCATTTCCTCTCCAATTCGGGAGGCAACTCGTACAGAGTGTAGCCATTCATGGTCGGTTCTAGCTCCACTTCTGAAATCGCGTCTGGTTGTGTCTGATTCTTGTGGTACGTAATTGCATTGCGAACTCGCTGCGGGGAAAAGTAACCCCAATGGAACGAATCGTCTCGGCGAATGTCCCTAACAACGTAAGTATCTTCTGGATTCGAGGGAAGGGGATCCAAATCTGCAAATCAAAAAAATTATATATATCGGCAAACGAAAAGAAAACGGTCAGAGTATCAACAGCGATACCCGTGGGACCCCATTCACGCCTAAAAAAAGAAATGTATATGCCCTCGACAGAGGTATTGTCTAAACAAACAAAGAAGTATTGCTTGCTCCAATTATGAAAATTGGACGTAAACGATTAGGTCACCGCCATGTTTTTCCTCGGCTTGAGGCAATACTGAAGCGAGTTATTCGTGGCTGACGGAGATAGAAACGTCACTAGATAGTCGACGCTTAAGTCCATTCCTCGCTCGTAACCCAAAACCAAGAGCCCAACGAGGTGTTGGAGATCGATGGGTGAGAGTTGACTGATCGATAAACAATAGTGATCCAAAAACTGGACTATGACCTCGGAATAGGAAACCACAGTCGGCAAAACAACAAATGCGCCTCGTAGCACGTAAAGAAACCATGAGGCGGAGAATCAGCGTCCTCTCCGGCTCTCAGCATCCGGAACTCCACCTCCTCCGCGACTCGGCATAAATCCCGGATGACGGCAAGGAATGATTTTCGGCACTCGCTCGGCCTACTCGCGTCCTTTTTGAATTTCGAACGGGCACTACGAGTCAGGCGGTGGAGCTTCAATACCACACGTAACCCGCCAATATTCCCTCGATTCCTCAAGATCGACGGAGTGCAGCACGAATTTGACTTTCGGTATAACTTCATCTTCCCGAACTCGTAGGCTTTCGGGGACAAAAATCGACGACAAAGCATTCGTAGAAACTAGATCATTCAAATCCATAACACAAAAAAAGAGAAAAAGATGGAAAGGATAACGAGTTTGTTTTTACCTTAAGCAATTTTTTGTGAAAACGAGCAAGTGGAAGATTTGGAAAGTAACTTCTCTTATTTATAAAGAGAGAAATTTACTATTCATCTTCGGAGTTTTTAGCCATCAATTCCGTCTAACTTACCTAACGTGCCTTAAAAGTTCGCAAGAATATTTTAACGATTCTTGCAAACTGGGAGGCTGACTGTTGGGGCCAAAAACGGTTACGACGAAATCGATGCCTAAAAGAATAACAGAAACATCGTCTCTCCTTCGAAAATGAAAATCATGAGAGGATTATCAATTTTGAGGCTCTTGCCATCTAGTCAATCTCCTCTCGGCCAAATGTCGAAGCTCCGCGTCTAGCAAACTATAAGCGGCCGCTTCGCAAAGTCTAGTCACTCGCGGGAAACTAAATGCGAGAATAACAAAATCAACGTCTGAGACCTCCAAGAGACCTCAGTAAATGAGCTTCAGAGCGATAAGAAGTCACCGTAAACGAGGGATAACCACGTCGCTTCGGAAATACGAGTAATACGAACAACGGCAAGTCTAGACGCCCGTTGGGTGCCTAGACTCTTGCAAAGTCTAGTCGCCCAACAGACGCCTAGACTCACGGTCTAGGCGCCCAATGGGCGCCCAGACTCACAGTCTAGGCGCCCGTTGGGCGACTAGGCTCTCGTAAAATCTAGTCGCCCACGATTGACTAGACCACGCTTTCCCGATCGTCTTCTCCCTCGAATCCCGGTTCGAGAGTTTCTTGTTTCGTCTCGATTGGAGTCTCCGTTGAAATCTCGCGGCAATAATCGTAAAGACTTGCGCTTTTCATGAAAACTTTGCATCGATCGTATAAAACGATAACGGTTAACTCGAACACCGACATTGTCTTAACTATACGATCGGTCTTATCATTTCGTAAAACCGCCACCGCGTAGTCGTACGAAGAACGATTTCTCCGAAAGAAATCCTAAAATCACTTTGTCGCTAAAGGGCCCACTATGACTCAAAACGCGACAAAATTGCACTTACGATTTCGGAACGAGAACAGGCCCAAGTGCGTCAACGATCTACCCGAGTTTCGCGGAAGATAAAAGGAAAATACGATAAAGTCAAAATCTGAAGATAAATATGGAAAACTCGTAAAGATATGGAAGATTCCCGAAAAATGGAATATTTCCGTGGAAAGATATGTTCAAATCTAGGGCAGAAAAGGAAACGAGATGAGCTTACGAAGGCATATAGAAGAGGGCTTTCCTCCGGATATGAATATCGATAGTGCGAATTTCGATTCCCACATCAACTATATTAATTACTGCCTTCTTTGTTTTTACTTGATGTTTTAGCTCTCGACACACAGATTGATTCACTAATTTTTATTCAGTTTATCTCTTTTTCCACAAAAACAACATAAATTATAACTAATTCAACCAATAGAAAATCTAACCGCAAAATATTAATAGTAAAAATATCAAATAATATAAATTTTTGCATATGACCAAAAAATAAATAAATAAATAAATTTTTGCACAAAAATGTGAAAAAAATATCTATTATAAAAAAAATCTCCAAAAACATCATGTGATTCAAGGACGGAGTATATATAGACATGCCATGTGTATATAATTTATTGTATATATCTCAATATACGAAAGCTTTAAAAAAAGGTTAATTTACAGAAATACACTTAAAAGGAAAAGAAATTTTACATTTAC
>OVAN01013508.1:0-12786 GCA_900406275.1 Anastatica hierochuntica
GGAGATCGGGGCGATGGAATTTATCCTCGCGAGCTGGGCGGCTTGGGCTTGAGCTAGTTCCTCGAGTCGCTGCCTTGACTGTCGATCCAACTCCTCCTGTCGTTGAGTCCGTTCGAGCAGCAAGGCGAAGATGCTCCGCAAGTTCTCTGGGACCTGATCGAGGGTTGCCTGGGTTTCAGGAGCTGGAGGCAATTGGTTCTGGTCTTGAACCTCGGGAGTCTGACCGGTATTGCCATCTCCGTGAACTCCTGGGAGAGTGGGGTTGGTTGATCCATCGGCTCCGTTGTTGCCCGACATGCTAACCTGAAAGCAAATAACAAAGAAGACGAAATACGAGAAAGTAATGTCACCGTAACTTACGTGATCGGTTGATGTAGCAAGGCGGAAGCAAAGCCCATCTCCTTCTAGCGCCAATTGATGGATCTAGAATCCACACAGAATACAGGGTAGATGATTCGTGATAATGTATTGTAAAAGGTGGTGTTTTATTGAATTGCAATCGGAAACTTTACAAAGGTTACAAGCTCAATCTCTCGAAAGAAAAATCGGTCCCTTTCTTCAAGCTCCTTCTTCTTCATTTATACTCTTTCGGCTCTTGTAACTCCCGAATTGTTGTGCATTCATTCCTCTCGTTAATGTTGATTCTTCCGTTTCGATTTCTCTTAGCTTTGAATTTCATGGGCCTTCTCTTTTCTCTTTTGATTTGGCCGGATACTTCTAGGTGGGCCTCGATGGCCCGCCTGCATATTAGTTCTCTAATCGATTCTCGGGTCGGTTAACTCCTAACCGGATCCGGGTGTTAACCACCTCCTCCAATATTGAATCAATATGAGTGTGTTGTAATAGTAAAGCTCAAACGCTAGATAGCTAAATTCCACAATGCTTTTCTTGCTCGGGTTTGTGAAGTTTGCTAAAATTGTTACATCTCCGTTTAGAAGAAAACCCATGTCGAGATAAGCGGTGTGTAAGTTAGCGGTTGAGATGTCGATGTGAGGAGATTGTGGACGGTAAATGAGGTACACGATTAAGACGATTAGACCATCGAGAATAAGAATGATCCAGAAAATTGCACAATAAAATGCAGCTGAACATGTTATTGTGTTCGACTCTTTTGAAAGCGGTGGTACCCGTTGGCCCCCGCGGTTATGCGGTGATGGTGTTGGAGCGGTTCTCCATGGGGTTGGTTTGGGTATTGGAGGTAACATTTTCCCATAACCACTGCCTCCAGCGCGTGGTGGTTGTTATGGTGGTGGTGGTTGTTGTGGTGGTGGTTGAGGACGTTGTTGGTGATGATGATCTTCAGGGCTCAATAGTAGTGGTCTTTTTCCAGAGTTTAGATTTCTTCGCGGTGGAAGTTTCTCTTATGGACTTAGTTGTACATGTATTGGTATTGCAGAACGTAGCAATACTTGGATTGGTTTTTGGCGTTGACGACCACGAGGCTTAATTTGGATTCCAGGTTGAGCAATGGGGTGAGACTGTAGGGTTTGTTCGTGATGGGAAGATGTTTGGGAGGTGGAAGGGGCGCCTTTGACATGTTGATTCTCCGATGGAAGTCTTGCGAAATGAGGGTTGGTTTCATGATGGTAATAAGACATTTAGAACCAGAAGAAAAAGAAGCTAAAACGCATCATAGGAAATTGAGTTTGTTGTAAAAAAAAAAGGAAATTGAGTTTAAAACTTGAGATGAAAGAATAAGAAGAAAGAGATTTGAACTATTTCTAATTTCTAAATGAGAAATAGTTTGAGAGAATAACTTGATGACAAGTTCAAGTAAGGATTGTTGTTGTGGGAAAGTGATAAAATGAAGCAAGTAATCTTTTTCGTAGATTCCTTGCATTAAATCAAAATTTGAGTCTACATATCAACCAAAAGGTCCAAAACTAAAAGAAGGAAACACTAAAAATCATTCTCTCAATCAAAAAATTCATCAAAAAATTCATCAGGAAAAAATTGGAACTCTCTTTATCCTAAAAAATTATGGAGATCTCAATTCAAGGGGAGATAGTGATAAAACTTAATTACTAATTACTAGAGTCTATTTTTATTCGGCTTTTTTCAAGGGGAATTTTTGGATTCGGTTTTTGATGGAGGTGGATACCAACTAACCCAAACCCGGTTCGAATAATCTGGGGCTTGAACCGGAAAGATGAAGTGGGCTTCAAGAGCCCAAAACAAAGAAAAGATAGAAGATGTCGAAGAGGGAGAGAGTTATAGGCCTGAAAGAGAAGAGAGGCTCATATAGTCCTAACCAAGTCAACAAACAGGTAAACGACATTAAGGGCCGATAAATCAAGCATTGAAGAGGGCAAATTCGCCGGAGTGCATCCGGTGATCGTTACGATTTAGGAGAAGACCCTATAAAAGAAAAAGAAGGCAAAAAAAGAAAAAGGCGGGCAACTTTAGATTTAACTACTATATACTCTCTTAGCGGTCCTTCAAAGGAAATCAACAAAAACAACATTCTTCTCTTACTTGTGGTGCAATCCTCATAAAACTAATTCTAAATTCTAAGTTGGATTCTGGGATCCATCAGTTTTTCTGATAAAATATCTAAGAAAGTGTGATGAACTTTTACCAAGCAATTGATCCTATTCAACACAAGTAAAATTGTTATTTTGGGTGAATGTTTCCAGTTCAATGTCAGTGAATCTTGGATTTGTAAAATGTTTGATAAAGATAACCTTGTCATTGAGTTATATCATCGTCTTGGAATCTGCAAGTTGAATCCACTCGAGTCAAAGAGTAAACAAGTAATGAAAATCCAAGATTGTACCAATTCCACAAGATAATGAATGGCTGTAGCATTACTGTGCTTCCGGTTAAAAAATGAAAAAGCCATCAAAACCTACAACAATGATTCTAGAAAATTCAGCCATTAATTAATTAAGCCCTAAAAAACTCAATGGTGAGGAGAAGTGTTTGTATCATAGTGGTACTTACTTCTCACAGATGAGTGTCAGAGTTCCTGAGTTTGAACCTCTACCACCATGGTGGTACTTATCCTCTCCACATAAAAACTCTTTCATACGCGTAGGGACAAGCGGTGTATACTAACTTTTAGGTCCAAGCCAGAGATGGAGTTTTTCCTGGATATGTGGCCGCTTTGCGGTGGAGCTAGTCACTATAAAAAGTTTACCCTAACAGTTTTTTTGAGAAGTGCTTGTATCCTAGTGGTACTTCCTTCTCACAGATGAGTGTCAGAGCTCTTGAATTCAAACCTCTGCCACCACGGTGGTACTTAGCCTCTCCAAATAAAAACTCTTTCATAAACGTAGGAACAAGCGGTGTATACTAACCTGTAGGTCCACGCCGGAGATGGAGTTTTTCTTGGATATGTGGCCGCTTTGCGGTGGGGCTAGTCACTATAAAAAGTTTACCCTAACAGTTTTAAGAGAAGTGTTTGTATTCTAGTGGTACTTCCTTCTCACAGATGAGTGTCAGAGCTCTTGAGTTCAAACCTCTGCCACCACAGTGATACTTAGCCTCTCCAAATAAAAACTCTTTCATATGCGTAGGGACAAGCGGTGTATACTAACCCGTAGGTCCAAGCTAGAGATGGAGTTTTTTCCTGGATATGGGGCCGCTTTACGGTAGGGCTAGTCACTATAAAAAATTTACCCTAACAATTTTTTGAGAAGTGCTTGTATCCTAGTGGTACTTCTTTCTCACAGATGAATGTTAGAGCTCTAAAGTTCAAACATCTGCCACCACGGTGGTACTTAGCCTCTCCAAATAAAAACTCTTTCATACGCGTAGGACAAGCGGTGTATACTAACCCGTAGGTCCAAACCGGAGATGGATTGTTTCTGGATATGGGGTCGCTTTGCGGTGGGGCTTGTCACTATAAAAAAGTTTACCCTAACAGTTTTTGAGGAAAGAACCAAAATCATTTTGTAAAGGTGCTTTCTCTCTCCTCGACGGTGACTTAGGTTTTTCACCATTCATCGCCACTCTCACCGTCGGTGTGGCCTCCGGTGAGAATACTTCTGCTTTCTCCCCCCCCCCTCTTCATCTCTTCTTCTTCTTCTTTCCGTCGAGTCCTTATGGGAAATCACAAGAAAAAAATCAAAGGCAAATTATGCTCTTCGTCGTGCTACAACATCGAAGCTTTCTCCTTCTTCGAAGAAGGATTCATCTAATGTATTAAGCATTTCATCCTCAAAGATGAACCCTACGGCCGATTCAAGTGACGCTCCCTCAAAGGTGACTCCTCTGACCATCTCAAGTGCATCTTCGTTAAAGAAACCAAGCCCAAATCAAAATTTGAGGAAGTCGGATCCTCTCGCTGCTCCTAGCGGTGACGCCACTGGAAGTACTGGAACTTCCCTTAGCAAAATGCTTGCAAATTCGGAGTTAAATCCCATTCTAGACTAAAAAATCCTCTTTCAGCTACGGTCTGAGCTCCCCACTCTTGAAATTGCTCTGTAACAACAAAGCTCTCTAGAAGCTACCGCTACGGTACCTCCGATGAGGCTTCAGGAAAACGAGATTACTGTAAAAAAATGGTCCTCTCTCTTCAAGGATCCAGCTATCATGGAGAGTATTGGAACACCAACAACTCATGCCTCTGACATTCCTTTTGTACTAATCTTAAATTCCAACCTGGAAGCTACGAGACAGGAATTCAAAGACTACGCTTTTGCTCAATTTTGTGGTCATCCGCCTAAGATGGGCTGTATAATAGGAGTGGTAAATGCTATTTGGGATTGCTCAAGATCAAGGATCTTTGTCCACATCATAGGTCAAGGGTCTTATCTCTTTTGTGTTCCATATATGAAGACCAAAGAAATTATCCTTAGTCGGAACATGTGGAACATTGCGGGGCATCCAATGTTCGTAGTGCCATGGTCTACAGACCTCTCCCCAGAGAAACTGCCAATTACAAAAGCTCAGGTAATGGTGGAATTTATGAGAGTGCCTTACTTTTTCTTCAACGATGAGAGCTTGGGAAGAATAGCCACGGCTGTAGGCAAACCTATTGGTCTTGCTCTGGAAAAAGCTAGGAAGGAAAACTTCAAAGTGGCTAAGGTCATAGTGGAAGTAAATTTGTTGGAAGATCTTCCTATGAGGGTTGTTTCGGGTTTGGAAAATGGCAAGGAGTTTGGAGTTGAGGTGTCTTACCCCTAGTTACCTCCAAAGTGTGTTAATTGCTTAGAATTTGGTCACATAACATCACATTGCCTAAAGCTTCAAGATTTCAACTTAGCCCTCCAGGATTCAGCTTTATTTGAAGCAGCTTCAAAGGGACTGCCTTTCTCATGGTGGAACAACCAAGAGTATAGTCCTATTGCAAAGCGTATTGACCATGCACTGATAAATGAAGATTGGTTCCAGAAGTTCCCAAATTCATACTCTGAGCTACTTGAGCCGCTGCAATCAGACCAAGCTCCTATCCTTTTCAGTCTGCCCGGATTTGGTTCTTGCACTATCAAACCATTCAAGTTTTTCAATCATTTAACTGATCATCCTTTATATGACTCCACAGTTGCTGAGAGTTGGAAACCGTCAGAGATTATTGGATGCGATCAATTCAAGCGCTTCAGATCTTTAAAATCATTAAAGCCAGTAAATTAAGAGTTTGAACAAAACCCATTTCAGTGGAATATCGCAGAGAGTAAAAGCTCAAGCCAAAGTGGTTTCAACGTTGCAAAGATCACTTCTATCTTCACCATCCCAATCGACAGCTAGAGATGAGCATGTAGCAAGAGAAAAATGGTGGGTGCTGATAAGGGCAGAGGAAAGGTTCTACAAGCAGAAGTCCAGGATTAAATGGCTACACTTGGGAGATCGTAACACAGCTTATTTCCACAAAACGGTAAATGAGAGGCACCTCAAAAATCATATTTACTTTCTAAAGGATCACGTTGGTAGGAGGTTGCAAACGCCTCCAGATCTGAAAGCTCATGTCGTTGGGTACTTCAAAGAAATCTTAGGGTCCACAAATATGCCTACCTCCCCTTGCTCAATCCAATTTTTATCGGATCTTATGACCTTTCAATGTTCTGAAACACAATCTCATTTCCTTAGCAGACCGGTGCTGGAAGAGGAAATTACCAAAAAAAATTTTGCTATGCCAATAGATAAATGCCCAGGACCCGATGGTTATCCGGTGAAATTCTTTAAGGCTACTTGGAGCACAGTGGGGAAGGATGTGGTCTCTGTGGTGAAGGAGTTTTTCAGAAATGGTAGACTTCTGAAGGACATAAACACTACTACTTTGGTTCTTATTCCTAAATCATCAGAAGCATGTGAGCTATCAGATTATCACCCTATCAGCTACTGTAACTTGGTGTATAAAATCATTTCAAAGATCGTCACAAACCGCCTGAAAGTAATTTTGCCCCATTGCGTCTCTCCGAATCAAGCGGGTTTCCAGAAAGGACGTAATCTAGGTGAAAATGTGCTCCTAGCATTGGAATTAATCCAAAAATATGATCTGCCAACATCTTCGCAGGCGGCCAAGTTAAAAGTGGATATCGTAAAGCTTTTGATAGTGTCTCCTGGGATTTTTTGGACAAGTTGCTGGAAGCTCAGCACTTCCCACCATTGTTTAGAATGTGGATACGGCAGTGCGTTACAACACCGAGATTTTCAGTTGCCATCAATGGTGAACTCGCTGGATTCTTTGAAGGTAAAAAAGGTTTGAGGCAAGGTGACCCGCTTTCACCTTACCTATTCATTATGGTCATGGAAGTTTTATCCCGTCTACTAGACACAGCGGTAGAACAGAGGCAACTTGAGCTCCATCCAATGTGCAACAATCCCAAAATTACACACTTAATGTTTGTTGAGGACCTGGTCCTATTCTGTAACGGATCAATAAGATCATTTCAAGGCATCACTGAGAGTCTATCCACATTCAAAGACTATACAGGGCTGGATATGAACCCAAATAAATCTGATATGTTTCTAAGTGGGTTTTCTGAGGAGGATAAGAAAGTTATCAGCGAACAGTTGGGAATAAAGTTGGGTTCTTTGCCATGCAGGTACTTAGGTCTTCCACTGAGCAAAAAAGGCTTAACATGGTTGCTCTTCAACCATTCTTGGAAAGGATCACCAATAATATTCACTCTTGGAGATCTAAAGTCCTTTCGTTTGCGGGAAAGGTGCGATTATTCTCATCGGTGATTTATGGGATGGTTATCTTCTGGAGCCAAGTGTATGTACTCCCTAAAGATTTTTATTCCAAAGTGGATTCTCTCTGTGCCGCTTTTCTGTGGAAAAACTCGATTCACTCGGCTGCGGGAGCAAGAATAGCGTGGGAAAATGTTTGTAAACCTAAAAGGGAAGGAGGCTTAGGAATAAGATTGGTAGAGGGCTTATAGACAGTTTTTGGATTAAAGTTGCTTTGGAACATCTTCTCCCATGCAGGATCCCTGTGGGTAGCGTGGGTAAAAGGTAATAATTTTAGCAGGAAAAATTAATGGTTAGCCGAGGAATCACCAATCTATTCCTGGACAATAAGAAATATGATCAGACTTAAGCCCCTGCTAAAGAACTTCATGAAATGCAAAATCAATAATGGGAATTCTGCCTCTTTTTGGTACGATACATGGACTCAGTTTGGCCCTTTAACAGACTATATAAGTGATGCAAGTCCTTCATCGTCGGGGATAAACCGTGATGCTAAAGTGGATGATGTTGTAAGAGAAGGTTTTTGGAATTTGCTTAATTCAAGAACCGAAGAAATTAAGGAGTTACAAATTCACCTAACAACTGTACAACCACCATCACCATCAATGGGGACTGATCAATTTTTTTGGAAATGTGGAGCAGGAAATTTCTCTTTGCATTTCAGTTCCAAAGCTACCTGGTAGTTATTGAGGGAACCATCCCCTACGGTTCCATGGAGTAATATAGTGTGGTTCACACAAGCCATACCTCGAGCGTCCTTCGCTTTGTGGCTAGTAGTACAAGACCGCCTTCCAACAAGAGATAGGCTTATTGGTTGGGGCATGACGGTTCCGTCTTCATGTGTGTTATGTAATGTAGCAGATGAGAGCCACAATCATCTTTTTTCGAGTGCCAGTTCTCATCAGAATTATGGTCTTCCTTTGCAAGCAGAGTAGATATAAATATATCTACTACTAGTTAAGGTGATATATTATCTCGTCTCCAACTGGTGCTTCATGGACAGTCGGTAAATCATGGAATCCTCCTTAAGTTATTGTTGCAGGTAACTGTCGCTCTATGGCCAGAAAGGAATGCAAGGATCTTCAACAATATTTTCAACACAGTCTTGGACCTTAAATCAACTATCGACCGCCAATTGCGAAATAGATTGATCTCCTTCCCGGCAACGGAACGTGCAACTGCTTCTCTCCTTGAATTGTATTTTGGTTGTGTATCTTTTCCTTTTTGATATTTTTCTCTTGTGACAGTTCCACTTTTGTTTCCGACATGATAGGTAGTAAAGGTATGTATTAGGATATTAGTAAAAGATGTAGTCGTAGGTATGGTTTTAATAAAATCTTAACATCAAAACCAAAAAAAAATCTCAATGATGAGGATGGACTCGGCCTCTCGGAAACAGCCAATATTCATCGGACGAAATTGCTGCTTAGGTTAACAACGACGCTAAGCAAATGATACCAAAAGAGCAAATTAAGATAATTCAGGGGTAATTACATAATAATAAGAACTTATAGTGAACTTTTGTAAATATAGCATAGGCTAATCCTCTGTTTCGTTGAGAGAGTTTTGACTTTGAAAATGATCAAATGAGTTGAGAGTGTTTCGAGACTGCAAGCTCCCCTCACATGGCAGCGTTTGATGATATAGTAAGGTGAAGAAGAACCGAACCTGTTGCTATCCCACAGAAAGAAATCGCTTTACATAAAAGCTGGCGACTTTTAGCCCGAGGCGAGCAATGGCGGAGTTGAGGCACTCGAGCTCTCTCGGGAGCCGATCTTCTTCCTCTCCGTTACGTGGAGGAGATGAGGATTCGTCTTCGCCTCAGGTCCACGATCACTCTCCTAACGGCGGAGACGAAGAATATGGTCGCCCACGTCATCCTTCGAGAGATCGAGACCGTCCGATCTGGTCAGTATCTGGGTTTCACTCTTTCCTCGGCGACGATCCTAGGGTTTCTCCTCAGAAGAATAAGATATCGCTTCTCTTGATACTGATTCTCGCCGTTGCAAGCTTGATCTCCGTTTACGGCATTATCAATCACTTGGTAACTCTTTTTTTTTCTTTCGATCTGAGGATTCAAACGCTTTCCCTTCTCCCAGATTCATTCATGCTCTATCTCTCAAACTGTTGAATCGAATCGATTTTGTTGGATATTCTGAGATTTCTTCAATCTTATATCTGCAGAACACTCCATATTTGTGTCAAAAAGATGGGATTGTGCTCAACTGTCCCCATGTAAGAAGTGTTTCAATTTTTCTGAAAAGTTGCACAATTACTGTAATCAAACTGTGTATTTTTGTTTTTGCAATAACTAGGTCAAAGAGTCACCTTCTCCCTGGGAGAATCCTTTGTCTGCAACAACTTCTTGGAAACCGTGCGCTGAGCGGCGAATTGGTGGTGTCTCAGGTAGTAAGACCTTCAGGGATCTCCATTGACATTCATCTGTCTTTTCGTGAATCACCTTTTATTCCATTTCACCATTTTCTGTTTTTTCAGGTCTTCCTCCTGAGAACGAAACAAATGGCTATGTTTTCATTCATGCTGAGGGCGGTTTGAATCAGCAGCGTATTGCTGTATGTATCTTCTACACACTTTATCTCTTTTTCATCTTTGCCTTGTCCAATTATGGGATTGATATGCAAATGTCTGCTGTTTTTTGTGTCATTATGGAAGATTTAGCTATGCCCTTTTATGGCTTCTGTTCCAGATCTGTAATGCAGTAGCTGTTGCTAAGATTATGAATGCAACTCTGATTCTACCAGTACTGAAGCAGGACCAAATTTGGAAAGATCAAACGTAAAAGCTTATTCTGATATTGATTTCATTTCCTCTTTAATTACTTCTCTAGGTTACTTTTTCTATTTCCCCTATAATCTTCTGAACATTCAAACTTTATTGCAGGAAATTTGAAGACATTTTTGATGTTGATCATTTTATTGACTACTTGAAAGATGATGTCCGAATTGTTCGAGATATACCTGACTGGTTCACTGACAAAGCAGAATTATTCTCCAGTATAAGGTTTGCTTTCAACTCTTAATTTAGTTGTTGATGAAATACTTGTTTAAAGATTCAAATGTGATGTGAGTTTATGGTGTCATCGGGCGTCCCTTGTGTATATATCTGATTTAAAAAGTGTATCAAATAAGATTTAAGATTTTGACTCAGTTATTTGTTAATCTTCTGCAGAAGAACGGTCAAAAACATTCCCAAATATGCTGCGGCCCAATTCTATATAGACAATGTTTTGCCTCGGATAAAGGAGAAAAAGATAATGGCCTTGAAGCCTTTTGTCGATCGACTTGGGTACACTCTATATTCTAAAGTTTAGGTCTCAGACATGATGGGTTTTTCACTCTATTTTCTATATAATCTCGAAACGAAAAAGAAAACAGTCGAATAAGAATCAGTTTTAGTGAAGCTTAATGAAGCATCCCGAATCTGGCGTGAAAAAAGATCCATCGTTGATTTACGTTACGCATTTTCTCAATGTCAACTGGCTTTATTTTTGGGGTTTTCTTACAAAAGATGCATGATATTTTCTTGTGTTGCTGTAAATTTTTCAGGTACGATAATGTACCTCAAGAAATCAACAGATTACGATGCCGTGTAAATTATCATGCTCTTAAATTTCTCCCGGAGATAGAGCAGATGGCTGATTCACTTGTTTCTAGAATGAGAAATCGCACTGGAAATCCGAATCCATATATGTATGCCATATTTGACATTTGAATTTTGTTTTAACTTGGGACTTTATGCATTATATCGACTCAAGACTATATCTGTATCTCTTGTATAGGGCTCTTCATCTTAGATTCGAAAAAGGAATGGTTGGTCTATCGTTCTGTGATTTTGTGGGCACAAGGGAAGAGAAAGCTAGAATGGCAGAATACAGAAAAAAGGAGTGGCCTCGGCGTTTTAAGGCGAGTTCAAAAGATTACAGTAACTTTTAAAACAGCATGGACATCGGCCTTAATGAATTTGCTTGACACATATTGCAGGATGGTTCCCATCTCTGGCAGCTTGCTTTGCAGAAGCGCAAAGAAGGCCGATGCCCTCTAGAGCCAGGAGAAGTTGCTGTCATTCTACGTGCAATGGGCTATCCAAAAGAAACACAAATCTATGTAGCATCTGGTCAAGTGTATGGCGGCCAAAACCGTATGGCTCCACTGAGAAACATGTTCCCAAATTTGGTAAGCACAAGATTAGACCTAGCTCACCAAATTCTATGAGGAATAAGCAGTGTTAGTTGCTCACAACAAATGTCGTATTAAATCAGGTAACAAAGGAGGATTTAGCAGGGAAAGAGGAACTAACAAGCTTTAGAAAGCACGTAACAAGCCTTGCGGCTCTAGATTTCTTGGTCTGCTTGAAATCAGATGTGTTTGTGATGACACATGGTGGAAACTTTGCAAAACTAATCATTGGAGCACGTAGATATATGGGTCATCGCCAGAAATCAATCAAACCGGATAAAGGGTTGATGTCAAAATCATTTGGTGATCCTTACATGGGATGGGCAACTTTTGTGGAAGATGTAGTTGTAACCCATCAAACACGAACAGGTTTGCCTGAAGAAACTTTCCCAAACTATGATCTTTGGGAAAACCCTCTCACTCCATGTATGTGTAAAGCTTGATGATGCTTTCGTTTTTTGCATTATGAGCTGCTTGGTTTTAAAACGAAGAAAAAAAAAGATGAGTTTTGTCTGGATTTTGTCTAACGAGCTACAAACTAGAGATGGTAGTTTATTTTTTCTTCTCTTTTAGCCCTTTCAAAATCTTTGCAATCATTTCGCGTACAATCTTTGTAATCATTTTTATATTTTGTGTAAAGTTCTTAGTGAAGAAACTCTTTACATGCCTTGCAGTTTAATACCAGGAGATTCGGCTTATTTCAGGAAAAAGGATACTACATTTATATCAAAGTATTATGAGAGTAAGGAGAATCTATTAAAAAACTTCGAACATTTTTAAACAGTTTCAGCCGTTCACACACATTCATTCAGAAATATAAACATCAAGAGCCGTTGAAAATACTCCAAATTATCAAAGAAATATTCACTTTTTGTTTCATCAAAACAAAATATGGATAATTAGGTTCAATATACATGAGTTGTCCATTAATTAAGAAACTAGCCATCTACAAAAGAAAATCTCTATATTTTCTGTATTTATGACAATTTTGCCCCTTTGATCGACATAGATCGTCTACAACAAATAGTCTCTATTTGTTGCATAGCATAAATTTTTCTCTTTTCAATTTTTTTTTTAAAATACTCCTTCCTAAAACTTTGTCTTGTGATACTTTTAACATTACCAAATAAAGTTGTGAATCCCAATTATGTTTTCCCCTTTGATGTTTGATTATTTGTGAAATTTATAGGCACGCGATAATAGACTGTCTAATTATAGTCAGCAAAAATTAGTCTGTCTAATTGTTGCATAGCATAGGTTTTTCTCTTTTCAATTTTTTTAACATATTCATTCCCAAAACTTTATACTTTTAACATTACCAAATAAAGTCGTGAATCCCAATTATGTTTTTCCCTCTTGATGTTTGGTTATTTGTGAAATTCATAGGCACGCAAAAATATACTGTGTAACCATACATTATGTAAAAATAGATTGTCTAATCATACGTTATAAT
>OVAN01013510.1:0-12785 GCA_900406275.1 Anastatica hierochuntica
AGCAGCTTTGCTTCCTTTGTTCTCTCAAATCGATTCCCTGTTTCCATTGAACCCGAGCTTCGAACAAGAGTGTTCTTCCTCGAAGTTCTTCTATCCAGCAACCTGTGATTCCCATCCATTGGTTGTGTCGAAATCCATCCTAATTTAAGTCATCTTCCACGCCTAAATCATCATCATATCCATCGAACATCATTCCAGCTTCTGCAATCCATTCCATCGGCCATATCATCATCTTTTCATCACGTTTCAGCCTTCAAATTCAGAGTACTGATTCCAGGATCATATCATTTTCCCTCATAATCCTCTTCATATACAAGAGCATACTCTAGTCTCAATGATTGAGAATGGTAGAATTCAAAATAATCTCTATGTTTTGGAATCTCATAAATCTTCCAAAGCTTCATCTTCCTTATCCCAAGCCAATTCAATTCTTCAAGTTTCTTCACAAGTCTGACATCAAAGACTTGGTCATCCATCATCTAATAAAGTTCAAGCTTTGTCCAAGTTTTTAGATATTTCAAATGTAAAAACAGATCATGATTCTCTTTGTCAAATTTTTCCTTTAGCAAAACAAAGACGATTATTATTCCTTCTTCAAATAAGCTTTCTAAATCTCATTTTGATCTAATTCATCTTGATGTTTGGGGACCATTTCATGTTCCCACATCATAAGGATATAAATATTTTCTCACATTAGAGGATGATTGTACAAGAGTAACATGGGTGTATTTGCTATCAAATAAAAGTTCAGTTTTTCTAGTATTTCCTGAATTTTTGGAATATATTCATAATTAATATCAGACCACTGTTAAGTCTATAAGGTCTGATAATGCTCCAAAATTGTCTTTCACTTCTCTTTTAAAATCTAAAGGCATATTACTCTATTTTTCTTGCCCATACACACCACAACAAAATTCTGTGGTGGAAAGAAAACATCAACACATTTTAAATGTGGCAAGATCTCTTTTGTTTCAATCAAATGTGCCTTTGCCATTCTAGGGGGATTGTATACTCACTACTATATACCTCATAAACAGAACACCTTCACCATTGCTTCAAAATAAAACACCTTTTGAGCTTTTGACTTCTAAAATCCCTAGTTACAATCATCTATGAGGGTTTGGATGTCTTTGCTTTTCCCCTACTCTTCTAAAGGATAATCATAATTTCTCACCTCGGGCTAATCCTCGTATTTTCCTTGGTTATCCTCAAGGATATAAGGAATATAAAGTTCTAGATTTGAAGACTAATATTGTTTCTATTACAAGAAATGTAGTCTTTCATGAGTCTGTGTCTCCCTATAAACTAGACTCTGATCATTTTCCATTTGATATCTTTAATCAAGATGTCCTTCCTTTATCTGTTCCTGAATCCCCTTTTCCAGCTTCTTTTGATTTGAGCCCTGAGTTACTTGATCCAAACATTTTTCCTCTACAATCTTCATCCAGTTTTCCACCAACAAGTGACTTTCTTTTCTCTCCCTCTGAGATTCCTTCTTCAGAGATACCACAAATTTCTAAGCCTTCAACTTCTTCTTCTTCTGGACTTACTTCTTCAGAAGACTCATCAAATACTTCTTCTTCTTCTAATAATCCACCAGGAAATCAATCTACAGTTGTAAGAACAAAAAGACAGACAAAAGCTCCAACTTACCTTGACCAATATCATTGTTACCTTTTAAACCAACTTCCTAAGTTTCCAGCTCATCCTACTCATACCACTTCCTATCCCATCTCTTCCTTTCTTACCTATGATAATCTTGAGCCATAACACATACATTTTCTTCTTTCTATTACCACCACAAACCTTCCCAAGACTTTTGCAGAGGTTATACTCTCTGAAGAGTTTACAAATGCCATGAACGCTAAAATGTTTTCTTTAGAGGGTGCTTGGACTTGGTCTGTGTGTGAGCTTCCTCCAGGCAAACATCCTATTGGATGTAAATGGGTATACACAATTAAGTATAATCCTGATGGAAGTATTGAAAGACATAAAACCCGATTGGTTGCCAAGGGTTATACCCAATTGGAAGGCTTAGATTATCTGGATACATTTTCACCAGTTGCTAAGTTAGGAACATTCAGGATGTTACTTGGTCTTGCTTCATCTAAAAACTGGTCAATTACTCAATTAGATATCAATAAGTCTTTCTTGAATGGTGATCTAGATGAGGAAATCTACATGGTTTTACCTCAGGGCTTTTCTCAGCTAACATGCAAGACATATACAAAGAATTCTGTGTGCAAGCTTCATAAATCTCTTTAAGGGCTTAAACAAGCCTCTCGCCAATGGAATCAGAAGCTTTGTTATGTGATTTTAGCGGCTGGATTTCTTCAAGCTCCTGATGATCATTCTCTCTTTGTCAAATGTACATCACAGTTTTTCATAACTGTTTTTGTGTATTTTGATGACATCCTCATTGTTGGTAGTGATGATGTTGAAGTAGATGCTTTCAAACAGATTCTTAAGGGTGCATTTAAGCTCAGGGATATAGGACCAACTAAGTATTTATTAGGTTTTGAGATTGCTAGAAGAAAAGCTGATATTGCTTTTAACCAAAGGAAATACACTCTTCAGTTACTTGAAGAATCTGGTCTCCTCGGATGTAAACCGATTTTTGTTCCAATGGAACCTAATCTTAAGTTTTCAGTCTCAGATGGTGAGCCTTTAACAGATGCATCTGTGTATCGTCGCCTTGTTGGAAGGTTGCTATACTTGAATCATTCTAGGCCAGACATCACTTATCCAATTCATAAATTGAGTCAATATATGACAGCTCCTACATATGTGCATCTTCAGGCTGCATATAGAGTTTTGCGCTATTTGAAAAATGATCCTGCTCAAGGGTTATTTTATCCATCATCATCTGAGATAAGACTAACTGCTTTCTCTGATGCATATTGGGTTGCGTGTCTTGATTCACGTAGGTCAGTGACTAGTTACTGTATGTTTCTAGGAGATTCACTAATATCTTGGCGATCTAAGAAACAATCTATTGTATCGAGAAGTAGTTCTAAGGTAGAGTATAGGGCAATGGCGGATGCTACTTGTGAGTTGATTTGGCTGACTTCTTTGCTCCAGGCATTGCGTTTTCCCCCAACAGCTCCTCTTACTATGTTCTAGGACACTCAGTCGGCTCTTTACATACCTTCTAATCCGGTCTTTCATGAATGGACCAAACATATAGAAAATGATTGTCATGTGGTAAGAGAACAGTTGCAAAGTGGGTTCCTCAAAATGTTTCATGTCAAGTCTGATAATCAGTTGGGAGATCTTTTTACTAAGGTTGTGCAACCTGGTCTCTTCAAACACTTATTGTCCAAGATGAGAGTTCACAAGATGTTCCTTCCATCTTGAGGGGAGGGTATTGGAATGTAATGATACCGGTTTACTTCGGTTTGTAAATGTGTGTTTAATTTTTGGTTTAGGTAGAAGTATAAATGTATAAGAGAACATTTACTTGTAACTAACTTTTCATTAATGAGAATAATCTTCTTCTTTATTTCATCTCTTTGAGCTCTCTACATAGAAGTTAGATTGTTCTTCAATAAACTAAAGGGGAGATAAATTTTTGAATTGTATTGGAAAGAGTTAGCTCACTAAAAACAAACATCTTATTTGGTATGAACCCACCCTAAAAATTAGCAACAAGATCTGAACCTCTCCATAATAAAAAAGAAATGACTTTTCGTACCAACCACAACAACTCTCTTATATTATTACTAAATGGCCATTTATTTAGTTAGATCAATATATATTTTAGACTTGAAACTATAACATGTAATATGGTTCTGTGATATTACTCAATTTTATGAACTTAAGGGAAGCAAAAGCAATATATGTAGTCAATGCTAGCAATGGAAACCAAATGCTACATATTAAAACTCATAATAAATAAGTAAATTTTAAAAAATTGAAAGGAGCAATTAAAACATACGAGAGTAGTCACGTCAGACTTTCAAAGCTATATCCACAAGGTGCCACATTAACATGTAAACAATCTCTTAGCAAAATTGATTCTTCAGCTCCCAGAAGAACATCATAACGACCAATTAATCATCTTCTCCCTAGATTATTCTGAATCAAACTCATCAAACCAAGTCTTGGCACACAATTTTGTAGTACACGAAATTGAGTCCCTAGAAGTGGAGCTCGTAGAGATTAGAAAAAATAGATTTCGTTCCGGAGAAACACATCGATGCAAGGAAGAGATGATGAACAACTTTGAAAACTTCAAAGAAGAAATACCAAAGTATGTATCTTTCGGTCTCCAGCGTAGTCTCATTATTGATTGCAGTATAGACCAAATCTAAGACAAAATTTTGTTATACGTTATCGTCTTTAGCTGCCAATATCTATATAATTCCCGTTCACTTAGGGTCTCAAAATTCAGGAAAATAGAAATAGTAGTTGACAGCGAGAAAGCAAATCCAAAATGTTCAGATATCCTTAACACCATTTGCTAAAATTCTCCGTTCAAGATTATACAAAAGTAATGTTAAGAGCTATAATTGCTTGCTTGATATTTAGACTTCAAAATTTTACTATGTGAACTAAACTGGATCTAAAATTGCATGTGTGTTTGATTTAACTCAGTTCTCCGTCATTGGTTTGACTCTCTCTATTTGAAAGATCCCTTTTCTACTAACTTTGTAACAGTGGCACTCTTTCTCCCTCGTAATCTTTCATACTTCAGGGCCTATGTTTTGAGATTTAGGTATTTTGATGCAACTACATGATAAATATTAGTGCTTGAATCCCAAAGCTAATGATTAACGGAAATAGTGAATGAGTACTATCAAATACAAAGTCTATGGTAAAGTAAACTAGTCATCTCTTGCCAAAATTTTTATCGCTGTTATCTCTATTTTGTGGAACTTGAAGTCTTTTCTTTTGGTTTTGTCTTCTCTCTTGATAACCAATTTGTATCTATGAAATGTCTTCACAGTCAGGCGTTGACTTCTATGAATCTTTGCAGGTTTACCAATTCATGAGTTTATTTTATTTGGTTCTTTTTTGAATTAAATGAAAAGATTTTCCACCAAGTAAAGAAACTTTTTAAGGTTGAACAAATCTAAACAATGATTATATCGTCGAACAATTTCATACAATGATTATATCGTCGATTGACCAGCAATTAGACTGTCAGGTAAAGGTCTGACATTAATTTTTATAAATCATGCATATGTTTGCCAAATTTATTAGCACACTGCAAAGATGTTTGAAATATTTAAACATCTTATAATTCGACAAAAGGGGATGAGACCAAATATAGTCCAAGTACTGCATTTCTTATTTGAAAATATGAACAAAATGTCTCCAAAGATTTGTGGTTTTTATCCTCTTTTCGTGCTTAAAAAAGAAAGACACGACATCTTGAAAATCTACAGCTGCTCATTTGAGCAAGTTTAGTTCAAGAAGTTGTTACGCACCAGAACAATCACTTCTCTCATAAGTATACTGTATACGATCTATGTGCATGTTTTAGATTCGTAGGTAAATGAGTGCCCCTACAGGTATCAAAATACTCAAAACTCACATCACCACTCCAATTTCCCGAAAAAATAAGCTATCAACCAAGAAACCGTCTCCTTTCGTTGCTCATCAGTCGTTTTTGTCTTCTCATGGTCATTGCTCCAGACGTTGACGTTTAGCGAATTCAATATCTCTTCAACTTCTCTGGTAAAAGTTTTTGTATTTCCAAATATTCTTATTCTCTCTTCTCGATATCGCTCATACATTTCGTCCCTTTGAGGTTTTCATTCCTTAATCGAGAATTTGGCAATTATAGTGATACATTATGTCTAAAATATTAAATTCGACCCTCGCTTGTAATTCTTTATGTTGCAGAAACTTGGGATAACTTCATATTTGCTAAACAAAATAAGAGGTGTTGTCTTAGCTGTTGTGGGTAATTGTATTCCCTTAGAGTCCGACCATAGCCTAGACCAAGGAGAGATAGATAAAACCCTAGTTGTAGGTGCTAACAAAGGCCATAGCCAAGGATACCATCGCCAAGCTGAGGCCATAGCCGAGGTAGGGCAGATATCCCTTAAGTCGGTCTAAGATCTTAAGAGATAAGGAAAAATACCTTATTGAATCTTGGGAAATATTCCTTTTATATGATGAGCTCGAATATAGAAGTTATCCATAAAATAAATGGAAAACCCTAGCTCGAAAGCTATAAATACAAAGGGAAGAACCCTAATTCAAGGATCCGAAAGCTTTCACACAAACACATACTCTTATACTCGATTTCTCTTGAAGATCAATAAAAGAAGAATCATTTACATATTTTTTATTGTCTCTTTCGCTAATCTACCTTCAAAAATCCTCAAATCCTTAACGGTGATTTGTTCTTGTTCTCGTCTATCGAAGAACGTCCAAAAAACCCCCCAAAAAATTAGCAACTCAATATATTCTTATAAAATATATTATACTACATTTATTGATAATAATTAATTTTCTATGCGAATAGCAACTAATAATAAATATGGAGTATGATATGATCAATGAGTTCAACCAACAAAAACTTGATGTTCAATGGTAAAAGAAAAACTACGGCTGTGGAGGAGATGTTTATGGATAAGAAGGCCATGTGGTATGAGTTCAAGTTCACTCTTAGACTTCAACCCCTTAACTACAAGAGAATATGACAAGTTGTTGTAGTATTTGAGATATTAAATCCACAAAGAGAAAATTATCACGTATTTAGTTATATAAAAAGCTATAACTAAGCTAAGTCTAATCAAAGGAGTTGGTTCTGAAATCAAATAACATAAAAAATTCAAACAAAGTGATACCAAAAGAAAGGCAAGAAACAAAGAAAGGAGATGTGGGTTGGATTCAAGGATGAAACATGCAATTCATGAGCTAGGTAATGCGATTAGGTAGACTAGATACAACTAAGATATAAGGGCTAAGCATTAAACAAGCCATTCAAAGTCTAGACAAAGATCATAGTTCATTTCCATAAAGCTAATCATTCATTAATCATTTAATCATACAAATCTTTGGATAATAATTAAACAAAAAATTATCATTAAACTCAAGTCATAAAGTCTACAATTCAACTATTCCCATAGGCTAAGATTGAAAAGCATGCTTAAGATTCTCTTAGGAATTTCATCAGACATCTCCCAGGCATGAAATTTCTGATATCTAGATTTAGAGTGATCAAGTCTAATATAACCTTAATAACTTCATAAACATGTGAATCTGTAAGTTCCTAACCCTTAGAAACATTAATCACATCTAAATCTAACCTAATCTACCCAACCTATAAATCACATAAAAGACTACTCGCTAATCATGGTGATAAAACATGAGAGAAAACCATGATCATAATCAAGAAGAAGGACAAGATAGCAAAAGATTCAAATTTTGATGAAATTACCAAAGATTTTAAAAGAGAAAATCATTCAAGTACTCATAAACATAAAAGAGGCAAGAAAATTCAAATTTAGGTCTTTACAAGCCTTAAAATTTTACTTATAGTAAAGGGGGTCGAACTAGGTCGATCCGAGACGAACCGTGTTGAACCCGATTATTTTGGGACGAAAAACATAAAACAATCGACCTAAGGTCAATCGGTCCTTCTGATCGAAGTCGTCACATTTTTTCACATTTTGATCGACCCACCACTTGATCCATTGCGGGTCGGTCGTTTCCATATCTTCTTTAGTTCTTCTTAGTCTTCTTCTCCTAGCTTGCTCCAATTGATAATCAAAGACTCATAACTCCTCCAAAGCTCCAAAGTACCTGTAAATGTCGAAGATATGTAATGCAAAATACTAAACGCAACCTAAAAACCTAAAATGATCATCATAACTAAATGAGAGTGAAAGTGATACTAAAACTTCTAATAAAGTTAAAAGAGATTTACTATGCAATAGCTAACACTAAAAAAGATGCAAAATACATAAATATCACCATGAATCAAAAGCATGCCCATAAGATATTGAATCTCAAGGTGACTATGAGGAAGAAGCAGGTATGGAGTCAAACCACTCATCAACTTCGTAAAAATCCTGAACTTATGGTATATTTTGATGAATTCGAGGAAATCTATTTGAGGCTAAAAAAGCTAAGAGTATTGCTCAATCATCTTTTCAAGCTCCGTAAACCTTTTGTTCTTCAAAAGAATATAAAATAATTATTTAACGGACTTCTCATATTTTATTATTTTTCATAATTAAAAGAATATCATTAACGAAACAATGGAAATGAAATTCACTACTATTTCATTAAATGAAATCGCGAACGAGAGTCGATCAAAAGAAGAAATGATGGTTGTGGAACGAGTGATGTCTCAATGAAATAAGTATGAAGGACAATACAAGCAATGACTACATCTACATGGTGACTGAGTTTACAAGCAATGTGGCTTTTATGTTCGACTATGGGTTGGTAGTAGCTTTCACAATGAAAAATTCAAGTTTGGTGTCCAACATGGACTTCAATCTTATCGTTTCACATCAAAAACGTTAATCTGTACAAATACGACTCTCTA
The DNA here is from genome assembly GCA_900406275.1 of Anastatica hierochuntica. Lineage (NCBI taxonomy): Eukaryota > Viridiplantae > Streptophyta > Magnoliopsida > Brassicales > Brassicaceae > Anastatica > Anastatica hierochuntica. The sequence goes on from OVAN01013510.1 coordinate 8,513, forward strand.
TTGATCTAGGATTTAAATTAATGGTTCGCTGTTTTGATCTAGGATTTTAAATAATTTAACTACTTTGTTGTTTTTCCATTTTGGTTGGATTTGTTAAACTTTCAAGATTATTATCACTATATTAAAGATTTAGTAAGAGTGAGTTAAAAATACAATTTATTTATTCTTATAGAACACATGGAATGTTCATTTTAACTTTTTTTTGTCACCATTCATTTTAACTTTTATAACCTTCAAATTCTTATATATTCATCTTTGGTTTTTGTTTTTGTCTGAACATCATCTTAATTCTTTTAATATTTTTAAAAATCATCTCTCAGTTTCCGATGTACAATTATGAATAAATGACTTCAACTTTTAAGACGTAAAAAAAGTTGATATTTTCTTCTAAATTTTTTTATAAATTATAACTAACTAGACAATTTACCCGCACTACGTTGCAAAACTTTTCCTTATTATTTTTGTTTTTGCTAATTTTGACATATGATGTGAGTGCATTTTAATATGATGTATTACAAATTTTTATATTTTTAGTTTAAATTAGGGTTCATACCATTTCTAATTGAAAATTGTATTTATGTTGTGAGTTATCAATACTATCAAATCATCTATAATTTTAGTTATATTAATAAAGGTACTTGGCCAAGTTTGTAAGTTTAACATCTTTGAATTGTAATTTTAGTTAAATAAAGCATTGCTATTGTCTTTCCACAATTTTTTTATTTTCGAAATTTTTTAAAGAGTAAAAGTTACAGTCACATTAATTGATTTCTTATAGAGATATAATGTTAATTTGTTCTTACCTAACTAACTCTTTCAAGCCAAATTTTCATGCATTATCTATTCTTTTTCATTGCAAGCTTCTGATTTAGAATGAAAAATAGTAGGAAGAAAAGAAGAGAAGAGAAACATAAATAGGTCATTAAAAGAAATATGTCTTTGATTCGAGAAATTTAAAGATTTAGGATTGAAAAATAAATAAAAAAACAAAATACTTAAAAGATGATATAGAAATTTTAATTGATATGGAATATTAAAGGGTTTTGATTTTTCATTAAATTTTTTATTGATGAGATATCAAATTTTTAGAACTTTAAAATGCTTATGTATCATCTTTTTGGAGAGACACAAATATTATTATAGTATTGATTTAAGTACACAACAAGTTTACTGTTCCGAGAAGCCAATGAAAATTATCAAAGGAAAACCACCTATCAAAATTGATCTTACCAAAATGAACTACAATGAATTTTCATGTGCTTAACTTAGTGACAATAAATTTCACATGTTATTACTGATATTAAAATAAAATTTTTACGAGAAGTCTAATAGCACTGAGATATTAACACAAATCACGGACGAATACAAATAGTAACACAAATTGTGGTGGATCTCAAGACCCAATTCAGTACTTAGGTGGAGGATGTGTGAGAGTTGCGATGTAATGGTCAAGAATGTTATTAAATTGCCTAGATAAATGTACATAATAGTGCTATATGAGTACAAGAGTGAGTGTAAAGTATGTTTTTCGATCCCCTTTTCACCTACGCTCCCTTCTTCCTTTTATAGGCACCTCGCAAGCCGTAACTGCCACCAGATCTCCTCTGGAGGATTCGCTCTCTTTAATGTGACGATCATCGACCTTTAATGCCTTTGACTCGAGGATGAGCTTGATTTTGAAGATATGGGTATTCGCATTTCACCTGGCCCGCAATCCTCTTCTTCTCTTATCCTTCTCCATTTCCTTCCTCATAGTGGGCCTTTGAGGCCCACTTCCGGTTTCTGGTTCAACCTTCGGATTATTTAAACCGGATGGAATCCACCTCCATCAGGAGTCCCCCCCGAAGCTCGCCAAAGGTAATCAACTAAGGGTTCTCGAAATTGACTTCTTAATTGATTTTGCTTTAACGAGATTTTCGAATAAGGAATCCGAATCTTGGTTCAAATATACAAGTTCCTAAGAAGAATCCGATTTCCTTTCTTGGTTAGCTGGAAAAGATTTGATTTGATTTGTTTGGACCCACATGTGTTTCCCTCTCCACGTAACCCTCGAGACTCGAGACATTTAAAACCAAAACTCTATGCCTCCCCTCTCCACTGACGTCTTCTCTTGCCGCCATCAAAAAGGTTTGCTCTCTTTCCAACTCTTCCACTTCTTTTCTTACTTTCTTGCAAATTTCTTTGCTCTCTTTTCGATTTTGTTGCTCCATTTTACTGTGAATCGAATCCCACAAAACCCTCTAACCATGGATTCTGAAAACCTAATCACGCACAGGAGAAAACCTCTATCTCCTTCCCCTCTCTCCATCGTTAGGCCCGATGACACTCTGGGAACCTCCGACGAGAGGCCTTTGTTGGTAGACGAACCCATTGACCTCCCCTTCTTTTGCGCGGACCCTGATGCATTCAGGGATGAAGGAGGTCTCGCCATTGCCATTGACGAGGATGACCTTCCGGAGGAGGAACGCCTCCGGTGAATGCTCCTGTCTCTGCTCCGACCATAAGCACTGCCAGATCTCTCCAAACATCGAGGGAGGAATTCGATGTTCCTGACAACGTCATTTTTCTGCTTCCCTCTCCCCAAGACAGATCTTGGACTCCTCCTGGTTACTTTTGCATCTACGAGCCGTTCCTCACGAGTTGCCGTTTGTGGCTCCCCTTTCCTCACATCCTGATGGCATACTGCCATCGGCGTCAAATTGCCCTTTCTCACCTAACGTTGACGGAATCAAGACCATTGTCGGTCTTTCTGTTCTCACCGAAGAGATCGACCTCAAGCTGGGCGTCCAACTTTTCGAACGCTTGACCTCCTTCAAGTGTATTAACAAGAAGCTCGGAGTTTACTACGTCTCTGGAAACCCCTAGCTTGTCACACTCCCAGATATCAAAATTGACTTCTAAGAGAAGGCCTACTTCTACGTGCAGGCCAACTCTAACTCCTTGCCCGCTTTCTTACCAGAACTGTCCACAGGGACTGAAACTTTGACACGGGTAGGCGACCTGCTTAAGTCATCCTCTTTAGTTATGTTTAATTGTGTTGCTAACGTCATTTTGTTTGTGTTTGTCTTGCTTTCAGTTCGCTCAACCACCAAGAAAGCTAAGAACTTCCGAAACTTGAGCAAAGACCTAGCTGCTCTCCGAGCTATCGAGAAACGCCGTTGGGTTTGATTTAATGCCACTCGCATCGCTTCTGTTGTTGCTTCTTAGCTGCAAGGGAGTCTGACCAATCTTCTCCTCCTTCCAAATCTTCTGCAACTCTCTGAATCCAACCCCCTCCTCAAATGGAGCGTCATGTTGTGAAACTTTCCAATCTAGAGCAAAGAGCTACTAAAGCAGCACGCATGCGGGTTAAGAAAGAGAAGGTTGAAGCCGCTAAGACAGCTGCCGCTCAACCTCATACGGGGACTTCTGCTGTGGAAAAAGACGCTTCCCCTATCGCTGCTGCAGCTGTGGAAGCCTCCCAAGAGGTCTCGACTCCTACTGGGGACGTCAACACTTTTCCTCCTTCTCTCGTGCTGATGCCTCCTCCTCCTCCTTCTCCTCCGAGCTACGTGGCCCTAGCTATCCCTGCCTCCGTTTCTGCGAAGGAAGCTGCTTTGGCAAAGGCCAAGACCATGCTGATAAAAGGAAGGACAAAGGAATGTCCTCCCATGCTAACAAGGAGCATGCACCCCGCAAAGAGGCTCCCCCTTCTTCCGTAATTGGGAGAAACCGCCAACCGGGTGACTTCGGGTCCAAGAAAAGACCTTCTTCCTCTTCTTTCATAGCTCCTACCAAGAAACCAAGGGCAGATGAGAAAGGACCCTCTGGTCAAAAGCCCGGAGAAACCAAGACCTCTGATCAGCGGAGGTTGGAGGAAAGGAGGTCATCCCATAAGGACGACTCGAAACGTAGGAGGTCCGAGGAGAGGAGAGCCGAAGAGGCTAGGTCATCACAAGGGGATGACAACACACGACTCTCTGAGGTCCTGGCGATCAAAGGGAAAGGCCCCACCAAGGAACTGTTAGAATTGTAAAAGATTTAAGAGAGAAATATGAAGGACATGTTTGAATTGTAAGAGAAAGAGAGAGGAAGAATTCGAACTAGAGAGAGAGAGAACAAAGTTTAGTATATTCCCTTGATTCATTTGAGTTACATATGTGTGTTCTTTAAATAGAACAATCAAAGAAATAAAAAAAAATGATAATTCAAAACTCATAGTACAATGAATTAATGAAGTAGACGTTGTCCCTTTTTGACTTTATCCCAACGGTAGAGAGAGTAGAGAGTGACA
>OVAN01013511.1:0-12785 GCA_900406275.1 Anastatica hierochuntica
TTGTTTTCGTAAATGAGCTGCGTCTCAACTAGGTAACGAGTTTACGCTGTAATTCTACGGTTTTCACCAACAGTTCGCAGCCACGGCTTAACACCGATTGCTCATGCTCCGATCAAGAATTCGAATAAGATCCCTTAACTTTCTTCGTTATCTGTGTCTGTCGAATTGTTCTTCGCTTACGTTTTTCGTTTACTTTTGATTCNACTCATTCTGTATTCGTTCACGTTAACCTATTCTTACGAATCTTATTACTTTACCACCGTTAAATGTGTATCGCTTCACAATCTGTTCGTATTGATTCACTTTCGTTATCTACTTGTTTCGTTTCGTAATCTGTTCATCTCTTAGTTTCTTAATTCGAATCTCGTTAACCTGAATCTCGCATACTGCTCGTTCATACGTTTTACTCACGCTTTTTGTTTGATTTTATCTCACAGCTTAATTTTGTAACCGTAACCTAATTTCTCGTGTTCGTCCTCTGATCTTATCGCTTTTTGCCACTGAGAATCTGTGAATCACGTAAACATTGACAGTGAAAATTTCGGTTCCCACAAGTGTCTTGGCTAGTTTTGCACCAAGTTTTCCTGCCTCAGTCAAAAGATCAATAGAGTACTTCCTTTGGGATAAGAAGAGTCTTTTTTTAAATAGACACACTTTTATTCCTAGGAAGTACTTTAACTCGCCAAGGTCTTTATTATAAAAATAGAGTTAAAAAAGGCCTTTGTGGCCTGAATACCTTTCTTGTTTCTGGTATGTAACACTTATACTCTTTTTGAATGATTGGCTAACCATTGAACATTTCTTTTTTTCTCGCTGCTTCATGTTTTTTCCTTTGCTCTCCTGGAACTAGATCGAAACAAACACATCCAAACATAAGTAAGTGATTTACATATGGTTTCACTTTATTTAGTACCTCAAATAAAAAAATCATTAAGGATCTTACTTGGGAGCCTAGTGACTAAGTTGTCATCACAACATCTCCAAAAATATATTTGGAACATTGGTGTGGAACATAATGCATCTTGCAACCTCTGTTAAGTGTATATTCCTTCTTTCAGTCACTCCATTTTGTTGTGGTGTGTAGGGATAACTTGTTTGATAAATGATTTCATGTTTGGTTAAGTGGTATTTTAAGTCATGACCAGTATATACCACACCATTGTCAGATATGAAAATTTTGATCTTAGCATTGAAATTATTAGTAATTTAGTTATAAAACTTAGTAAATGCTTATAGAACTCTATCTTTAGATTGAAACAATGCTAACCAAGTATATTTCGATTTTTCATTAACTAATATGAAAAAGTATTTATGATTCTCTCTAGATGCAAAAGGGACTGTTCAAACATCAGAATGAACCAAATCAAAGCAATTTCGTAAATAGTCAAAGACTTAGTATACACTAATGTATAATGTTTTCAAAGAATACAAGCTTCACAATCATGTTTTTTAAAATAAATACTAAGCAATAACAATCCTAATTCCCGAGAGTGGGGTATCTTAGTCTAGCATGTGAAATCCTATTATTAGCCAAAAGAGAAACATAGTTAAAAACTTAAAGAGAATCAGATAACGGTTTAGTGTCTTCAAGCATGTATAAGCCATCTTTGGTTACTCATTTTCCAAATACTTTACTGGTCTTAATATACTGAAAATGAACATCATTAGGACTAAAACTAACATGCAAATCAAAAAAGTAGTTGTCTTTTCACATATAGCAAATTAGATGTAACGCTAAGCATGTAGAGAGCTTTAGATTTTGTATCAAACAACTTAAAATTACCTACACCCTTGATTGAAATTTCATACTATTAGTTATTGTAACATTTCCTATAGCCATGCTTATGTTTCTAATCAGGTTTGAATCACTAATCATGTGATGAGAAGCTTATGATTCTACAACCAACAATTAGTAATGTTTGAAGCACGAAATGAGTTACCAAATGCTTTACTAAATTTTTATTGATTGATTTGATAAATGCACCAAGGTTTGACCTTTTTACTTCTTCATCATGAGTAATTACGATAAGGACATGAGTAGCCACCAAGGATTTAAACTCTCCTTCTTTAGAATGTGTAGAAGGACCAACTGACTCATCATTTATTTTGAATAGATATGCTATTGGTCCCTCAAACTTGCTTGCTTTGAGATGAGGATGAAGGGTCCAACACTTTCTTTGGTATAACCCTTCTTCTTTCAATGATTACACACTCTCACTTTCCTATCCTCATGCTTATATACTCCCTTTTTGGTCATGACAAGATCTCCCTTTCCATCAAATAATCCAAACACACCTTATTCCTTTTGAATTTGTGAACACAATTTTTCAAGTGTTGGAAGCTTGTATGACCTTAGGAGGTGCTTGATTATGTTATTATAGATAAGATTTAAGGTCAACTAAAGACGAAATACCTTGTCTTATTCACATCTTTCATTTAGAACAGCCGATTCAATTGAGTTTGATCTTAACATTTCATGTTCAACCCACAAGGATATAAACTTGTTGAGTGAACTCTAGGTCTTTCACAAATTTCATTATATGTCTTTCACACATGTCTAAACTTATTCACACATTTCATTAAAAGTTTTGAGTGAACTCTATGTCTTTTTCACTGAGATCATTGATAGTCGTTTTCACTTTAAAGACTCGGCTCAAGTTAGAGATATTCCCATAAACCTTTTAAAGACTTTCTCAAAGCTTCTAGGCAGTTTCACAATAGGCGTAAGCCTCATGGATTGATATTTTTAAGGAGTTTTGGAGGATAGACAATGCATTTTGATTTACATGAAGTCACTTGTCCTTATCCACAAGGAAAGTCTCCTTGCTATGCTTTTGGTCCTTCCCCTTGGAGCTTCACTTTCCACAACATGGTTCCAAAGGCCTCGGACATAAAGCAGTTTTGGTCATTCTTGACCAAGGAAGATAAAAAGACCGTTGAGGGTGACTAAAATAACCACTGGTCTTGAGTTTTCTATGGTAGATTTGCTATTATCTGCTAGGTAAAGCTAATAATGATCGATTCAAAACCAGAGAAATTTGAAGAAGCTTGAGGATCATTGAAGAGTAAAGAGTAAAATAAAGTTTGTAATGTGGAAGAACTTAGAAGAATATGAGTTTAATGCTTTGATACCATGTTAAAATTTACATTTTTAGATTTTTGAGGATGAAGAATATGAGAAAGAGATGAGACGAGTTGTAGAGACTAGAGAGATTATAGATAGAGAATTCATTTCTACTTAGATGCTTAGTTACATTTGATGGTTCTAAAGTAGATGAACAAAATGAATAAAATATAATAAACAAGAATGTTATTAAAGAGTGAAAGGGTCTAGTCCTGACAGTAACTTCGGACTATACAATCTCTAAGATAATTTTTACTTTTCCCAAGGTTAGATCTACACAATTTCCCAACCTTCAAGGCGAGAGAGAAACGGGGAGAATTTTGTCAACCATGATCAGTCAGAGTTCAGATTTCCTAGATCGGAGAACTAGAGAAAACTTTGTCCAACTTGATCAATACTCAATAATACAGAACTATATACTCTTATCTTATACAAATAACAAATAATTTGACGAGAATACATAGAATAGTAATTTATGCTATAGAACTTACACCGGAAACAATAAAAGTTTACTAGACAATTTGTATATGATTAAGCATGCTGCACACTAATCAATTTAGAGTGAGATTGTATACCAAGAAGTCAAATAACAAGGTTTCAAGCCTGTTAACGTATTAGACTCATTTGATCGGGAAGCATCGTTCAACAACAATTCTCATATGTAATTTTTTGAAAAAAAAATAACTTGTGTTTTTCTGGTGAAGTAAATAACTTGTGTTTCGTTAGATGACTTTTTGTAATTTTTTCTAATATAAATTATTTTGTGGAAAGAGTAATTTGTGCTAATTTTGTTACTATATCACCATCTATATTAGAACATAAAATCTAAATGTTAGTGAATTTTGACTGTCTTTTTGTCATTAATTGACGTATTCCAGTATGATATCTGTCAATGGTTTAACGACTAAAACAGTTGTTCTCTGTGATACCCAGCCAAGAGCTGCTAAAGTCTGACATTTATCGCCCTTATAGGAATTAAAAGATTGTTTCCCTTTCCAATATAGAGGTATGTCGCCGCCGAGATCTGTCAAAGTCTTGGCTATAGAACCTTCGTCACTTCACTTCGCAAGTGATAGACCTTTGCGCACTTTTTCCTCCCGCGTCGTAGCTCATCCGACGATGATAGTTTCTGATGAAGTGGATGTCGACTCTGATTTGCTGCCTCCATCGATAAAGACACCTACTAGCCACCTCCAAAATGTAGGGTTGGGCTTTCCACATCCAAACAGTTGTTATGGACTCCTATTATTGCACCGTCAGCCCATTAACATTTGTAGCTTGTTATTTCACTCTCATGCTCGATGTGTTGACAAATTGTCATTCACGGGTGCAGTAGCGTTTCATAGGATCTCTGAAAGTCAAGAAAGATTCGTGTGGTATGCACAGTCAGTCTCTCAGCTCTAGTTTGAGTAAGTCGTTCGGTTCGGCAGGCAAAGTTTACAGTGTGCTATTGTGATTCAAAAGTCCACCATTAGATCATTTTTGACTATTAACAGTTGCATAATGAAAATCTTCATGTGTCGTCCCTTAGAACGAATATGAAAGAATCTAGCCAAAATTTCTGCTGCCGGGACAAGGAGAGATCGATTTTCCATTTCTCCTCCTTTTTGGAGAGAGTTATCCCGTCAACTTCCCTTATGTAAAAAAGAGATATTTCTCGGATTTACATTCGAGATCTTATACTAGTGTCATATTCTATTTGTTTTCTTGTGTGGTGGTATGTACGAGACTTGAAAAAACAACGGTGATCATTTTATCGAGACCCGAAAATATGAGCCAATTATCAAAGACAAAATTCAAGATTGTCGTTCTTCAACTCCTCGTTGTAACCAATGATGTATTCTCAACGCATCTGAATGTTTTCTTAGATAAGTTGGATTCGCAGTTGAATTATCCCAATTTCTATTATGCTTTGTGGTTTGTGATTTTCATGTGTGTTTGTATTATCGATTTCCACCCTCGTGGTGCAAAGACATAAGTTAATGTAATTAATTTTTTAACAAAGAAAACGCTCAAAATAAAGTAAAATAAATACATTTAAAAATTGTCCAACGAACAATGATTAAACCCTTTAGCACAGACAGTATGGAATCCACTCCTCGCACCACCAAACGATCTCTTCTATTTCCCTTTTGCTTAACTTTAAAACTAAAAATTGTAGTTGCCGAATCAATAATATCTCTCCAAAAATATTTAAGAAAAATAAATTGTTTTGCAGTTCGAGTTCTAGAGACAGTTCGTATCCCAGATATACACGTTTTCCACCAAACATAAAGGATCGTTTTAGGTTATTGCTTATTTGCTAAATCCTTTAGTTTTTACAATGCGTTAAAAGAGAAGATTTTTTTTATCGTCTGAAATATTACTATTGCTTTATTGAAATATTACTATTACTGTTATAAATTTTGAAAAACAGCTGCATCATATACACCATGTTAAAGAAGATTTCTTATAAATTTGCCTACATTAATCTGCAATTAAATCGCGAATTTTTGGAGAATCGAAGTTCCTGACTTCTTGATGTAGAAACATTAATTAATCTTTGATCAACCATGAATTAAAGGAGCTTTCATAAAAATTGATCAAGACTTAATTGAACCAAAAAGAGTTAAGGAAAATAAAAAAGTTGAAATAATGAACAAAAGTTATTAATGAATGAAAAGGAAATTAATTGCGTCACGGAGGAGCACTAAGACAGTAAAGCATTTGGTGGTCAATGTGTCAAAAGCCCACTTCTCATTAAATAAAATAAAAGGAGGAAAATAACAACAACAGACACACAGTCTCATAAATTAAAATAAATAAAAATTAAAGGGCGTTGCATTATTGTTTAGCGAGAGATCCACTTGAACTTAGCACTTCCTCTCTCTCTCCCTTCTTTCTCCCTCTTAATGTTTTGATTATTGTTTCTTCTTTGTGATATATATTCCTCAAAGAAGACTCTCGCTAATGTTGAAAAAAAGAAGATTTTAGCTAATTTAGAAATTAATTATATATAATCGTATAGTTATCTTTAACAAACAAATCATCTATAGGGGTTGGTTATATTTAACAAACAAAGCATATATAGAGGGGTTGGTATTTTGTCTTTAGTGGATAAGGAATCTCGTTTTTGTTGTCTATTTTATTTTGGACACTATTAAATGTACGAATTAGACATGCGGGTAGACAAGCATTCATAAGCAATTTACGTCAAAAGATTTTATATTCAATCTATTAGGAAAGGACAACTAATAATAGAACATATCAAAATCCTAATTGCTTTAGGGTTAGGCGTCTTACCTTTGCCTAGAGATATTTATGATTGTTGCATACATATTATTAAATTCAATATACGAGAGCGCCTGAAACATTACATATTGAGAATAGGAGAAGTAAGTAATACTCATACATAGTAAATTCCTAATTGCTTGGCACTTAACTGACGCATCTTCTTCTGTGTATATGCACAAAGCGCTACTCTTTTGTGTATATGCCCAGAGTGTTATTGTAATACCCCATACCATCACTTTCTGTTGATTTTGGTATTCTCCTTTGGTCTGTGAGCCCCATCCTCATCCTCATCCAACGACCAAGTGTGTTTGTCAAGAGGTTTTATAATCATGTTTGCTATCACTTTAAATTACAATACAATTTTAACATGTACATTCATACCTAAAACACATGAGTTTTATCCTCATTCATACCTAAAATCATTTTCCCAAAAGAGAGACCATCATCTTAATACTACTCGATCCCAGACATTGTGGTGCCTACTAATCGCAAAAAAAAATAATAGATATGTGAGACATAAATGCTTACAAATTTTCATGATTTATAGTACAAAACGATCAAAGTTTATTTGTTTCGTTGATTCCGTTTAACATAGTTTTTCGGAGTGTGACGCCTAATCCTAGTTTATATATGTGTACAATCCATAGCCGTTGTGTTTTTTAAGAAACATATATTGTACATTTTTAGATACTCAGATGAGTTACTTATTATGTAAGGTTGCAATTTTCTATATATGAATGTGCATTTTTCGTCTTTAACCATTTATTTATCAGTAGTTGCTTCTTTTAATAATAGCATCTTTTCAATACTATTTAATTCATTCGCATCAGCATTTTTCCATACACAAAAGTTAATCCAATCTTCTATCGTCGGCCCAAACATCATATACTGACAATCTCCTAACATACCGCTGGAGACATCGTCTCAAATTTCCTTAAAAGTAAATTTCAAAGCTCATATCTCCCTCTTCAACCTCATATACCCTCATTGTATTAATAATATACAAAAAGACCAAAATATCCCTCATTAAATTATTAAAGAATTTAAAAAACAAAAATAGGAAAAGAAAGAGAAAAAAGAAAAATAAAACGCCGAGACGCGAGTCTCGATCTCGTTGTTTTCTTCGTCCTCGTGGTCGACCTCTCCGATGCCACCGTCGAAAATTTCGGCAAACTCGATCTGAATCCAGGTTAATTTTTATCTCCTCCTCGAATTTCATCATATAGAATGTTGGTTTCGGGTTTGCAATTAGATTTTATGAATTTGGTATGCACATTGATCTTTGCCATTGTTCTAGGTCGATTAGTATATGAAATAGGTTAAAAAATTCAATTAAGTGGTTGAATGAGAGTGAATAGGCAGTAGATTCGTACCCGAAACCATTAAATCTGAGTTTTCGCAAAAGGAGAAGTAGGTAGCACTTGTGAAAGTAATGAGGATTCATTTAGTAACACTGGAAAACTGTGGATAATTTAATGAGTTTTTTTTTGCATTGTTTTGGCAGGTTACAATGAGCAAGCACGTGAGCATATATTTTAAATTCCAATGTCGCATGTATAGTGTAACGATAAAGGAGATTTGGGTGGAGGATATAACTTTGTCAATGATAGAAGAAAGGTTTTATGAGAAGCTTGCGTTGGATGAAAGTAAGATTAAACATATTTCTAATGATGAGAATCTGTTTGTTTATCTAATGACCATCGATGAAGAGAGTGGGTCTAAAAAGAAGGAAAGGATGGAGAGAGTGGTTCTGAAGAAGAAAAAAATAAAGAAGAAATTTCAGACAAAGACGAAGAAGTTTACTCGGGGCTTATATTGAAGAGGTGAAGCCAAATGACCGAGTTCTTGTCTGAAAGAGAGAGAGAGAGAGAAGGAAGCGACGATGATAGTGTAAGCTATCTACCACCACCAAAGCGTCGTCGTCCAACACCACCTTCAGATCGAGAAGACGGTCCAGAGGACGACTACTAATCTCTCTCTCTCTCTCTCTCTCTCTCTCTCTCTCTCTCTCTCTCTCTCTCTCTCTCTCTCTCTCTATCGTTAGCGACTTATTATAATTTTTTGTTATGTTCAAACTAATGACTTATTATATTTTATTTCTATTATGTTCATATGTTTTTCTTATATATCCTATGTTTTTGCCAAACCAAACAAATATAAAATATGAACATATAATAAGTCATTAATTTGACAATATAACACAAGACGACAAACCAAAGACCAAAAACTAAAGAATATTCCTAGTTAATATTCCAATATTAACATATGAACAAATATTCTAATATAACATATGAACACATGGACATATGAATATTCCATGTATTTTCAAGAACACTTTGTTAGTGAATACGAAATAGCAAAGAAAAAGTTAAAGAAATCTTGATCACAAACATATTCTTGCATAAAACCATCAGTCTTACCTTTTAAAGCACTACAATTTATAGTAAAACTACTAAAAAAAGTTAAAGGATAAGTGGTACTAAGTAAAATATAAAACACCCAAAAGAAGATCTATGAAGAACTTTCATAAAACTAATATCTTTTATATAACTATGAACAATTCTTTTGTCTGGGAGATGAAAATTTTTGGCACCAAAATAGAAAAAATACAGAATCAAACTACAACAGGATTGTCCTCCATGGTATACCAAAACCAAAGCTTTAGTAACCACGAAATATTGCTATCTCTCAATTCATCAAACCAAAGCCTTGGTTTTATCGGTTAACTCGGCAAATTCTCCTTTATTGCTACATTGTCTGGCTTAACTCCCTCGTTTCAATCTGAAAACTTAGTAGCCACGTTAGGGTTAGATGATTATTTCTAAATCATTAAACCGGAACTGTTAGTCAAGTTATTATTAATTGGACGGTATATCAGTCCGGTTAAGCATGATTGGCTCGTACCATCATATTGCACCAGTAAATTAGCTTAATGCATCTGACTTTAGAATTTACAACTTATATCTTCATTTCACCTAATTTGGATGTAAAGTAATTGAAGTCATCAAAAAATTGGCTTGATGCAGCTGACTTTAGAATTTAACTTATTTGGATGTTCGTCACATAGTTTTACCATAATTTCACCTCTTCATCACACAATTTCACCTTGTTACCTTTTCAACTGATTTGGATGTTCGTCACAGAGTTTCATCATAGTTTCACCATAGTTTCACCTATACTGTCACCAGAGTCGACAATAGTAATACGTAGTTTATCAATTGACAGGTAAGCGAAGAGATATAGAAACTTGTAGTTTGTGAACCAAAAACATGTAGTTTGTGAACCAATAACTACAACGTGTTACTATCTTGCTCAATTCTTCATTCATGGGAGAAGTCACTCGATTCGGAAGGTCTGTCAAGATATCTTCAATATACACCGGTTGAAAGGAAGTAAAAAGCTAATCAAAATATGTGGCAGCAATATCAGCCTTCTTCTTCTCACAATCATGTAACACTCCAATCCCTATTTCGTTCTCAGATAAATTCATATTGATCATGGATGAGGACTAAGTTTTTTTTATCCATTTCTTTGCATTTTTGAGATTTTCTTTGCCATGAAAGCCTGTAGAACAAATTTTAGTAGAAGTTTCAGAGTGATTATGTATATCTTGATTTTCTGCTTAATGTAAAAAAACACAACCTCTGTCTTTGGTCACCTCATTTGTGATAACTGGAGCTTTTTCGAGCCTTAAAAGCATCTTTTGGCCTATAGAATCATCATCCAGATCTTTGATTGATCTTTGAATCCTCAAGATACAAGCATTCTTCTTTGTTGGATCAGACACTTGTAGATATTAGCGCATTTCGTCAAAAACATCCTTCTTGATCCTCATTTGTCCTAAGAATGCATCAAAGCTGATTTGTTCTTCAGTAAGAACACCATAAAGAGGACCACTGTGACTGAGAAAAAAATTTGTGGCATTTGTTGGCCTAAAAACTAAAGTTAGTAGTTCTATTAGTGCTACATAGTTCTACTTTTGCAAGAACATAAACTGAATGGTTTCAGGCTCCCATTCAAACACTGAAATGCATTTTTCTCCAAATTCAGAAATAATGCTCGACGGAGGCAGCAGAGTGGTCGACGGCGGCGATTGAGAATGCAATGTTGTAAAGTGTAAGAGAGATCAAGAGCGATAGAGATCAATCAATAATTAAGGCCACACGAATTTAGATCGCATTCTTCACCACTTTGTTTTCTCCATTGCCGCTGTCGACCACTCTGGTGCCGCCGTCACCACTGTTTTATAGGTCGATTAGTCCATGAATTCGGGGCACGCGATTTAAAACTGCGTTTGACTATAGAGTTTGCTTGATCGCGATTTGAAATCGCATTTGATTTGAGACTTCTATTGATTATCCGTTTAAGATCCGATGAGTCAATGGGTGAGCGATTTATCGTGGTTTTATTGTAAATATTATGACTTCTATATGTTTAAATGTAATTTGCTCTTTTTCTAAACTAAAAATCCTCTATATATTGATTGAGAAGTAGTTTAAGTTGATTATGCTTATGTGTCAACTTCTTAGAACTTCAACATTAAATTTTTATAATTTCATTGGTTTGAATTTTCTAATATTTTTAACCAAAAAACTCTCATAAAAAAATCTTGTAAAATATTCTAACAATAATAATGTTTCATCTTTTAAAGTTCTAAATTATTAACTTAACCATAAAAATACAATAATGTTTTCTCTCATTTCAAAAATATGCATTAACAAATGTCATCAAAACGAAAAACTCTAGATTATTCACAAAAGTAAGTAATCTCTAGGTATTTTCAAAAAGAAAATTTATCAATTCAACCTCAATGATAGACTAATATATTTTTTCTTATCTAAACCTAAAAAGTACTCAAATGATCTATCACCTAAAATAAGAAATGAAAACAGATTAAATTAGTGATAAAAATTATTATCATATTTAAGTCATTTTTTATACTCAATTTGATAATATCCTAATAAATAATTTAAATCATCTAAAAAATATCAAAAGATTTGAATTTTATTATTAGTAAGTATAAATATATTTTATTATTAAAAAAAAAATAACATAATTTACATTATACAAATATATATTATAAATTTTTTTCCACACAAGATGTGAGAAGTCATCTAATAGTTATATATAATGTCTATTTTATTTAAGAAGTTTTTCACGATTAATAATTCACATATAGAGATATTGAAAACGATTTTTCCCTATACTAGTGTCAAAAAAAATTCACTAAAAATAACGTAGTTTTGACTAGCCAACATGTATTGATGGTAAATAAGTATTGTGAATGTAATGCTCGAATTTTATCGTCATGTTCACAATAATTTTTATTTTTAAATTTTATTAGTGACATATCTTTTTACGTACTAACAAGTGTATGCAACTGAGAGGAGCAAATGGGTCAGTGGTTGCACCACCTCTGCATCCATCTCACGAAACCAGGGTTCGAACTCTGCACCTGCCTCTAGTGAAAGGAACTATTTGCCACTAGGCTACGATGACAAAAAAAAAACAAGTGTATGCAACATTGATGCCTTTTTATACTATATTGTCTCGTTTTTTTTTTGTTTGTTAACTATCAATTTTTTTTCTTTATAGTTTTCATGAGAAGATTATCAATGCATGAGACAATGTTGAAGTTAGAAGTGATGTTGGACTTTGTATTATTGATCCATTAGGTTAATCTTGACTACTTGTATATAAGGGAGAACCTAAAGCTATGAATGATTAAGAACAATCTTTATGATATTAATCACTTCTTGACATGGTATCAGAGCTGAAAACCTAACTCCAAATAAGGTTTTTTGGTATACGATCTCTTTTAGCTTCTTTTTCTTTGACCTTGTTTTCTCAATCTCTCTTTACTTCTTGAGAAAATCTCTAAGTTATGACAACAGAAGAATCTAGTTCTTCGGTTACAAAATCTAAAACACAAAAACGTGTTGAACAAGTTCGTCGTACAATTTCTCCTTATGATCTTACTTCGGGAGACAATTCAGGAACCGTAATCTCGCAACCATTGTTGAAAGGATCAAACTACGATGAATGATCCACAAACTTGCGATTAGCATTGCAATATCGTAAGAAGTTTTGTTTTGTAGACGGTTCTCTTCCCTGTCCCGATGAAGATCATGAAGATTTTGAAGATTGGGGTGCAAATAATGCACTCGCGATATCTTGGATTAAGATTACAGTGGCTGAGTCACTTCGTTCATCACTTGCACCATGTGATGAAGCTCACCAATTGTGGATTCAGATTCATAGTCGTTTTTCTGTGAAAAACGGGCAACGAATTCAAAGATTAAAAACAAAACTTGCGAACTGCAGACAACGGGGTCTAACCATTGAAGCTTACTTTGGTAAGTTGATTCAATTATGGACAAATCTAGCT
>OVAN01013512.1:0-12783 GCA_900406275.1 Anastatica hierochuntica
CTAATAAATTAAAATGATTATAATTACTCGTTTACATATTCCTATAAACATATTAGAATATTCTAATATTCTTTTCACTTAAATATTATCAAAATTGTAAACGAGCACAAATTAAAATCATCAATTTTCAACAAATTTAAAAATATAGTTTGTTTTCAAATTTATAATAATTCAATAACTTTTAAAATAATTATATTGCAATATTACTATTTTCTAAATAAAATTTGTTACAAAAATTTAAAAAAACTTATAAATTGATAAAATTTAAAAAAATCTATAAAAATTTATAAATAATTTATATAAACTATAAAAATTTAAGTTTAGTCATCTGATATTTTTTCAATACTCTAACGAGTTTTGTTTTACGGTATTTAGGGCATTGAATATCCGAACTGAACCCATACGAGTATCCGAGAAATTCATCCTCATCGTCACAGACTACTTCACTAAATGGATCAAAGCCAAGGCTTTCAAAAAAATCAAGTCATTGGACGTATAAAAGTTTGTATGAAAGTACATCATCTGTCGACACGGGCTACCATACAAAATAATAACCGACAACGGGAGTGTATTCACATATGAGCTCTTCGAAGGTTTCTGCACACGATGGAATATCCGATTAAACAAGTCAACGCCACGGTACCCCCAGGGGAATGGACAAGCAGAGGCTACCAACAAATGGATACTTGATGGAATACAAAAATAGCTCGAGGACAAGAAGGGCACATGGGCCGATGAATTAGATGGAGTTCTCTGGTCCCACAGAATGACCCCACGTCGCGAAACTCAATGAACTCCCTTCTCACTCGCTTGCGGAATGGGGGCCACGTCGCCAGCGTAGGCAAGCATCCCCGGATTGCGTATAACAGTGCTCATCCAAAGTCCTCTGGTCAACGACACGATGATCCGTGACCACCTAGATTTCATCGAAGAAGAACGCAACCAGGCCCTGCTTCGAATACAAAACTATCAGCAGCAGGCGACTCGATACTACAACAAGAGAGTTAAGGGAAGACGGTCCGAGGAGGGTGACCTAGTTTTACAAAAGTATTCGAAAACGCAGAAGAGAAACTGGTCTCCAAACTTGGAGCAAACTGGGAAGGCCCATACCTCGTATCTAAAGTAGTACGACCAAGCATATACGAGCTGCTCGAGATGAATGGAAGGCAACTAAAAATTAAAAAAATGTACGAACTACGAAAAGCTTGATCCCTTCGGAGTACGTAGGCAGCCCCTCGAGGCACAACCATAATTTTACATAAACAAAAAAAAGAAGAACAAGAAAGAGAAACAAACTTTTCTTGGATCCCTCACGATCGCGAAAAAACGAAACCGCTACAAATATTACATGGGTTCACTGCGAACCCCATGGACCAATTCAACCCACGACTCGTGCTCCCTATGAGCACAATGGAGTGATCACCCACAACTTTTCTTTGCGCTCAAAGGGTATACGAGTCCGCCCGATCCGAGTGCAAGTGACCCTATAGAATCCACACCCATAAGTCGGGACACCCTGCACCGAAAATCAGATAACAGAGCAAAAACTTAAATAAAGATGTACTCGAAAGAAAAGGACAAAAAGCCACATTCATAAGTCAATACGTACATAGCAAAAAATGAGAAACAGAAAACCCATAAAAGGGCTAATATCCGCAACAAAGACATAAATAAAAAAAGGAAATTGAAAAACACTAACCGAAGTTAACAATTGGAGCATGATGAAAAAGGTAGGAAAGAAGGAGTGCAATCTGGCGCAACCCAGTCAGTCGGCTTCGGTCCCGCAACCTCGAGCGATGACACAACATCTACTCATGATGCTAAGTTAACCTTGAGTTACTCGAGCAGATCCTCAGGCACGGGAATACGGTAACAATCTTTGACCATCTGGAGGTACTCGTACGCTCCCTTCACTTGACCATACTCAACCGACGCCTTCACCTGTGGCATCGTTGTCTCAAACCGAGCCCTAACACAATCAAGATGCACCTGAAACCATTCCCTTATGTCCCTCCTCATCATCGCACGCTCCTTCTCCACCCGACCCATGGCCTGATGCTCGATGCGGTCCCGTTCAGCCGGGAACTGATAAACACAAGACTTTAGCCTCGCCTCGTACTCCCTGACCTTCGCCTCCGCCTCTTCTGCACGACGGCTCTTTTCAACAACCGCCTCGTGATATCGCTTCAACACATACAACACCTTCCTAGGAGCCTAGCAAATGAAGCAAGAGATAAGCGACAAGAAAAAGAAATACAACTAGACAACCAAATAAGTACTTACATCGGTAGGCGGCTGAAATAGATCAGCGCAAACAGCGGGATCATCGATTCCATCCAATGAAGCGGTGAGATCTGTCCCTTCCTGCAGCCTCCGATAAAGACCAGAAAAGGACTCCGCACCATCAGAAGGAAGGATCTGTGACGAACCAGCCCCGACAAGAGAAGCATTAGACAATGGAACATCTGAACTTTGGACGCCCTCGTCACGGACCAATCGAGGCAACGGGACAGCAGGGCCGCCCTCCAACGTCCTATCCTCAGCAATGTCCTCTACTAAAGCAGCAAGTGACCAAGGCGGTTCCGCGAATTCTTCCCCGTGAAGCCAAGAGAACCCCTCCAAAGACTCCAACGCCTCGTCCCTGGGGATATAACCCGAGCCCGATGTAGGAACATTGATGGAAGCATCTCGGAAGAACTCCTTCGAGGCCTCTTCCTCACGATAAGACAATACGAAGGAGGATGGGCATTGACCTTCGAGGTTCCCTTCGCCTTTGCGGCTACGTTAGGTTTCTTGGCCCTTTTTTTAGGAACCACTGCAGCCTTTTCCGTCGTAGTCGCAACCTTCACCGGAAAAGCACTAGCCGACACCTTAATCTTTTTGACAGATGGCTCTACGACCAAAGTTACAGGCTCCATCAGAGCAGCGAAACCACCAGACGATGAAACCTTGGTCGACGGCTTGTGACTCCTCTTCTTTTTCTTCGAGGCAGCAACCGCACTCTCCCTCGCAACTCTTAACACCTCTATCGAGGCATACTCCACGAGGCTGTCAAAAAGCGTATACCATAAAAAAAGAAAGAGAGAAGAAGGAATAAAGAACCACCGTTGTCAATATCCCTCATTCGAGCAGGAAGGATAGACGACTCAATATGCTTCCACCCCACCTTAATTCCTTAAACCTCTCCATGGCACTAGCAAGTCCTTCCACCAGAGGATACACCAGAACAACATCGACTGGACACAACACGAAGTCAAAAGGATCAGAAGAAACTACAAAAAGGCAGGAAAGAAAATAGTGGAACCGAGCAACGACGCACTAGCCTCGGTAAAAAATTCTCGGATAAAAACACGATCAGGATCGGCAACAGTCAATTCGGTCACCTTGATAAAGAAGTACCGGGTCCACCAGCTATCAAGGTTAACACCATCCTCGTCGAAAGGCCTCATGCCATCCTTTAAAGGAGTGTAAAACGTCCCCGAAAGATTAGGATTCCTACTAATACGAGTCCAATCCTCAAAAAACCACGGCATCATGTCAATCTGACATTCGACCGCTACCACAAGAGCCGCCATCATATTCCTAACCGACCTCGCAGACAGCTGGGGAATAGCGATACCCCGGAGTTCGCAATAAGCCGTTAGCAGACGAGGAAGAGGAAGCAACATACCCACCAGAGTGAAATACGACTCGTACAAAGTAATGTACCCCGGAGGAGCATCCCAAGGTCGTTGTCCAGGATCGGGAATCAAGTACTCAAGGCGCAACGTTAATTTCTTCTTCCCCATAAGAGTAGCCACGTCCTTCGACGGGATTCTTTCACCGCTCACCATCTTGTTGGACTTAGATTTTCCCCCTTTACTAGCAGAAGGTTTCGATGGAAGTACAACAGCAACCTCAGGAACCGAGGAACGGTCTTGGACTTTGTTGCCTTTGATCCTCTTTGAACTAGAAGAAGAAGATGAAGCGGAACTCGAGGAGGGACTCGATGAAGACTTTGATCGAGGATGAGAATGCGATTCTGCGGACATAATGAAATTAAAGGAGGAAGTAAGGAGAAGAAGAATCGAAAGAAGAGAATCGCAAGAGGAAGATACAAAAAAACAAGAGAAGCCAAAAATGGGTAGGGGAAAGAAAAAGTATATAGATTTTTTAGGAAAGATAATTCACCGAAAAGACCTAATAGGAAGCGTCCTAAAAATGCTTCGAGGGAATCGCCAACAGCCAATCACAAGGCGACGTTCAAAATCTCCGCGGGACCCACATTATAAAGGCCCACCAAATCATTCGGTAAACACGCTTATTTTCAGAAGACAAGTAAAAGGTCAAAATAGATAGCAAGATCTCAAACGGAAAGGACGTTTAGGCGGCAAATTGAAACTTCCAAGGCAAAACCTAAAGCACGCATCAGAGCAGAGGTCACATCCGCATTAAAGAGACTGCTAAACTGCCGAGCCTCGATCATAACCTTTTTTATCGCTTCGTATCTCGACAGTCGAACCGAGGGGGGGACTAACTGTTGGAGGAGGGATTCACACCCTCCGATTGAGTCTCGACCCATCAAATTAAGGGCCAAAAACGGCTAAGGTCCAAAAGAGAAGAAGGCCCATTCAGGCTTAAAAGCCTACCTACGAGGAGGAGCTTATAAGCGGAATCTCGTCTCGTGAGCCAGAAAGGAAGGTAGACCCTCGAGGAATAAGACAAAAGGAGACAAAGTGACATCATTCCCTCGGGAGAGGAACATTACACGCGACACCGATTACAAGGAATGAGACGAAGAATACGACGGAGACATACGAAAAAAGCATGTTGAGGGCCTTTGACCCTCCTGCAGGCGGCAGGAGACCATACCCGTCAAACCGGACTTCTTGAAAAACGTGTACACAGGCGGCATACCTGCTTGGACGCAAATAAAGCAAATCAGGCATAGTACAGAAGGACAGGAGCAAAGAAGGAAAAGACAAGATGGAAATTGGCGGGAAACAACGATGAGCAACAAAGGGAAACACCTATCAAAGGAGAAGACCCAGAACATAGCAGGGGATCCGATTTTAGACTCTCAGACATCTGTCTTGTAATTCTGGCCTCGCTTACTTTTTTCTTGTTCACTTCTCAAATACAATTTCCCCTCTTTTCTCCTAAATATCTAAGTTCATACTGTAGTTTGGTTTGATATCCAACAACTATATTATTGTACTGTTACTAATTAAATGCATATACTTCTTTCAATGATGCTGACTCTTACTAATCCAAGAACTGACCACAAGGTTAAAATTCATGCCTTTAATATCAAATTCTGTATAGATCCTAGTTTGCAATTTGGCAGATGAAAAAGCTTTGTATGGAGTTTTTATAAGTGGCTCATGGAAGTTTGTAAACCGAAATGTTCAAGAAAGTTAACAAGCAGTCTTCAGTTGATAGTATTTTGCGCTATTTTCTTGAAATGGTAAGAATCAGCTCTAAGATTCAACTATTTTGGACAAGATAAGTCAGTCATCAGGCTTCTCCAATACTGATAACTTATATTGATATTGTTCCACAATTTGTAACTCTTGTTTGTTTGATCCTTCAAGATAGTAGATCTGTCATTGTACATCCTACGAAATCATTTCTTTTGCTTTTTTGCAGTGACTCCAATTAGTTGAAATCAAGACAGGACGAAACAAAGGAAAAATAGTTCCGTTGAAACTACAGATTTAAACGAGTTCCCAGCAAAATTCCTTTTTGTTCTCTTTTCTACCGAGACTTAACATATTCAGATAAGCTGCATTTTCTCATCGTTTTCACTGTTTTTTTCTTTTTTTCAAAATAGTAACTTATGATTCTATATAGTTGAAGACAATATCTTTTCTTGCAAAAATGGCTCTAGCTTCCACATTCCCAAAAACCTCCAAAATATGTTTCAACAAAAAAGATAAAGAGATGCATCCTAGGTATATGTGGATATTTGGAAAATCCACAACTGAAATCAAGTTAAAACTATTTAAGATGTTTATAGACCTACAAAACCAATAAACACTCCTTAGAGTCTAAACAATGAGCCCTATCTCAATAGCTACAATGGCAGACGCAACTCTACGTTGCAGCATTCAGAAACAAGTGTATGAAAACTACATTCTTCATCAAACAAAAAAATATCCAGAAGATCTAATTAAGAAAAAAAATTAAGAAGAAATCTATGGTTTTCTTGATGTGGTCTTCTGTTTCCTACTTGGACCTCTCCTGGTACCCCTCAAAAAAAAAAAAAACAGTCATGATGTTAAATTGCATATAAAAGCAAATTGGATTTTGTGTGTAAAGATTAGAAATTTTGTTAGTGTATTTTTTTTCACTAACTTGTTCTGTATTGGGCTGTATCGACTTCTTGGGATTTTACGTAAGCTATATGCAAATGTTTGCGTCCCTCTGTCTGAAACTTGCTGCTAAAGAAAGCTAACAAAAACAGAAGCAATGCCATTGAGATCGATCTTGATGAACTGAACCTCTCCATTCCTAAATTCTTTTTATTTTTGGTCTACTTCTTCTTACTTTTTCGGGTAGAGAAGTACAGAAAGATAGAGAGAAAAACAACTTGTAAAGCTTCTTTGCTTTGTAGTATATGTATTGTTCCTGTGACTTTTTTGAGATCTGACCACGTGAACTTTGTTTTTTAGTTTTTCCTAATTATTTGTTTTCACATGCCGAATAACTATTTTATCTTTATCAACTGTGTATGGAACATTCGTGAAAGAGAGTTCTCACATTTACTTACCCAAAGCACATGTATACACATGTCGTAGCCATGAAAACAATATGTTTCTTGCTTACAAATTTAGCAAGTCCAAAATATTGTCAAAAACAAGGAGTTCCATGGGAGACCGTATATGAGGAGGGGGAAATCATAGAACCAGTACATGTGAAGAATACAATTGTCCTGTGCTTTGTGTTTTCTTTGCTAAGTATAATGGTGTGTAAATTAGAAGAGAGAGAGTCACGTGCAAAAAGGTTAGTGGCACGTGAGGTTACTAGACTCGGGTTGGGTCTCTAGAGGCTTTTAAGCCTTAGTCTTACTTAGAGAGAAAGAGAAAGAGCAAGAGAGAGAGAGAGAACATCATTACTGTAAAGAGGAAGCTCAAGCTCGAGCTATACTAGTAGATTTTTCAGAGACAAACTATGCCGAGACGTAGGTTTCCGATTCACCGGAACCGAACTGGATGAAGCCTCGATGTCTTTCTATTTTGTTCATCATTTCATTCTTTAGTTTATCGCAAATCAACTAGTGTCAATCAAGGCCTAGAGGCTAAAGACTTCACAAATTGGTATTAGACCATCTTAGTGAAGATCGGAGAATTGTGAAGAAGAAGCTAGGGACTAGGAATGTTTGATTCAATGTCAAGATCGAGATTAGATGTTGATAGGTTTGATGGATCTGGTGATTTTGCCTTGTGGAAGTGCAAGATGTTTACGCATCTGAATGAATTTTTGCACCAAGAAAAACAAAACGTAAGACGGAGGCTGAATCAGTTGAAGATCCTGCAAAGAAGAAGAAGATGATCGCAAAGGAAGAAATACGATCTGAGCGTTGCGAGAAACCAATGAATATTATTCTGCTTAACATTGGAGATAAGGTACTACGCAAGATCGAGAAATGTGTCACAGTTGCAGAAATTTTAACATTGCTTGAACGTCTAAAGATGTCGAATTCCCTTCTGAATCGAGTACATTCACAGCTACAATTGTATTCTTTCAAGATGCAGGATTCTCGTACTCTTGATGAGAATATCAATGATTTTCTAAAGCTGATAGTTGATCTTAGTCATCTAAGTATCGATGTAGCAGAGGAAGTTCAGACCATTCTTTTATTGAATTCACTACCACAAAGGTATGGTCAAATGAAAGAGACGTTAAAATATGACAGGGAAGTGATCAGCTTTGAAAAAGTTGTTGGGTCAGCAAGATCAAAGGAAAAGGATATGAGAGGAAGCTAAAACACAAGAAACACTTCTAAGCTTTCTTCGTGAGAGGTAGGACATATTCAAGAAGTGATCAGTCTCGTAAAGGTAAGAATAGGAACAGATCCAAGTCCAAGGAAGGTAAGAAGACATGTTGGAATTGTGGTAAAGAGGATCCTTACAAGAAATAATGATATAAATGGTTAGATAGGAACAAACATAGAGGTCACTGTGTTGACAAAGGAGAGTCTGCCATGGTTAAAGGTGATGACGCTAAGGATTTAGTTGGGCTGATCGTATCTGAAGTAAATCTATCTCAAGAACAAATTGATCAGGATGAGTGGATATTGGATACAGGGTGCGCGTTTCATATGACTTCAAGAGCAGATTTTTTTTTCAAGATTTAAAACCAATAAATTTTGGGAGAGTGAGAATGGCAAACAATTCTTGCTCAGAAGTGAAAGGCATCAATGGTCCATCAGGTTCAAGAATCCCAATGGAACAACTTTTTTACTTAATGAGGTTCATTATATGCATGATATTTCAAGTAATCTAATCTCCTTCCGTACTTTAGATCAAAAGGGATGCAATTTCAAGTGGGCAATGGAATGATCAAGGTAATAAAAGGATGTATGATTATTATGAAAGTAATAACACCAATATTTTATCACTTTTCCTATAAATTTTAGTATGTTTTTTAGGCAACGTTATGCATGAAAAGATATTTTTTCTGTATTTATAATGTTTTGAGTCATTTCAAGTTAAACAAAGCATTTTGGAGCAATATGAACCTAATTGGAGAAAAAACTAGTTTCTGAACAGTTTCCAAGCATAAGAAAGATCGTTCAAGATGAAGGCCTTGGGTGAGACCCTTACTTATTTTCCTTAACGATTTGCGTTTTAGTTTGATTTTAGACAACTTTTTTCATTTTAAGTTAAGTCATTCATTATAGAAGACATAACTTAACTCATATTCTTAGCATAAACAGTGAGGTTCCGGATTACAAACTTAGTTCGCTAATAAGCTATTACAATGTAAATCCGACCAACTACCCATCGAAAATACTAAGTAAAATCCATCCATCCTTCACTTCCAGCCATGGTCCGCGTGCTGCTAAACAGAGCCATCTTGGCCAGAATCAAAACCTGCATTCACACATAATGCATCGACAAAGAATTGTTGAGTAAGATCGGACATCCCGTCCCACTAGCCATGCATAGATCAACCAGTTTAATAATCAGCTCATAACCATTTAATTCTCTTTACGAATTTACACTTAGTTCCAGTTTTTAATCATGTAAATCCGGCCATCAACCTTAGCAGTTTAAAATGAATTCAACAATAGACTCTTATTAGCAGAATACTCCGCCATCAGCCATAAGAATAGTGAATACTCGGCCATCGGCCATCAATTAAGCATTCACGGCCATTCGGCCTTCACAGAAATCTATGTAAGGCTACAGTCGCGAACTCACCTTTGCCTTAGAGTTAAATGATCAGTTCAGATGTTCGCAGACTATCTCGTCTATTAGTTCCGCAGTCAGTCATCTCGCTCCACAAGTCGGCCCAATCAGATCGTCTCTCTCCAATCTAATCGCCTTAGAATCGCTCTCTGTTTTCTTTCTGAATTCTTTTTCGTGTGAAATACGAGAGAAAATTGTCTGTTTTTATTGAAGGCACGAAACTCAGCATTTTTGCCCACGAGAAACCGCCTATAACCTTCCAGGCGCATCCATCTTTGAGAATAATCGTTCCCACTCAAAATACTTAGGCAAATTCACTTTTCCGTGTGAAAACTGCCAAGTAAACGTTCCTGCCAATTCTTTGGGAGAAAAATGGCTAAGTCCTAGCGAGCTTCCTAGTCTGGATCCGAGAAGAATAACTGCCTTGTCTGATCCAGACAGTCGTTGTCTGAATCCAACCATCCCTGTCTGATCCGACCAATCCAACTGCTAAGTCTGTACTAGCTAGCTCAATTCAGCTCAACCGCCCAGTTCAGTTCAGCTCAACCGCCCAATTCAGTAAACTCAGTTAAACTGTCCAACTCAATCTTTCCTTAGGCACACTTTGGCTCGGCTGGACCAGTCCATCCAGCTCAGTTCAGTCCGTCGATCAGATCAGTTCCCTTATACTCGATTTATCTTGACCGAATCCCACACTTGACCAAGCCATCTGATCATTTCCATGATCTTGGCTAAGTCTTCATTCGGATTTCCCTCGACTTATTCAGTCCGATAAGAACGATCCTCGATTCGATCAAATCTTTCCCCTTGATCTCAAACCGGACAAGTAACTCATGGTCCATCCATGATCGAGTGGGTATACTTAGCCATGGTACATCCACTGCCAAGTCCAGGGGTCCATCCAGTCCAACTATACCCACCCCCTTATATAGCATAACAAACCTTTTATGAACTGCCACCAGTATACATTACAGGTGTCTAAGGAGTCACTGAATCATTCCTGGTCCAGTTTTCCCAATACTTAGCTGAATTTTCCCACCTCCCTTTCCAGTTTATGCATCTTTCATGGTCTGATCCTTAGTCTTATTCTGATTTTCCGAACACGGTTGTTACAGGTCTCCCCCTTTGGATTAGACTCGTCCTCGAGTCTTAGTCTTTTTCAACTCTTCTTTCTATTCATCAAACCACTCAGGAAATTCAACTTTCATTCTCTCTTTTGGTTCCCAAGTAACCTCTTCCACTCCATCACAATCCCAAATGACTTGGTCATTTTGATTTTTCTTCTTCTTTCTGCCTTAACCTTTTTGTCCACAACCCGGATTGCTCTTCCTTCAACAGTTAAGTTTTCCCTTAAGTCAGATGGTGGTTCAGAAACCATTTTGTGCCTTTCAGAGATGCATTTCCTTAGCATCGAAACGTGAAAAACGTTGTGAAAAGCGGCCATAGACTACGACAACTCCAGCCTATAAGCCACCTTTCCAACTCTTTCTAGGATCTTGAACGGACCCATATATCTTGGACTTAATTTAGCATACTGAGCAGCCTGTTCCTTTCCTTTGTAGGTCACTGTTTTCAGATAGACTAAGTCCCCAACAGAAAACTCCAACTCTTTCCTTCTCTTATCTGCATAACTTTTCTGTCTGTCTTGAGACTCTTTCATCTTAACTTTCACGACTCTGATTCTTTTTGTTGTCTCTTGAACAAAGTCCCTTCCATAGATACTGCTTTCACCCACTTGTGTCCAACACAAAGGTGTTCTGCAAGGTCGCCCTGATAAGGAATTTTTGTTCTTTCAAGTTTAATCTCGAAACTAAACTCCTAAGCCTCAAGATTAAGGCTAGAAATTGTAGTAAATGGGTTGTCGAATCCACGAGGAGCAAAAGTTAACGCATTCAATTTATAAGTTTCTTCAAATAAGCTAGACTAATCAAGAGGAGTGGCTTTGGAAATTAAACAAATCAAATCAAGAAAAGTAATCAAGACAAGAACAAAGAAGAGATAAGAGAATTTATATTGAAGAAGGAAGCATGCGGTTCATGAATTGAGCAAACAATTAGATAGTCTAGATGATATTAAGATGCAAGGGCTAAACAATCAAACACACCATTCAAGGACAAGACAATAATCAACTAATCCATTCCCATGGAATTAATCCATCTAATGATCTAAAATTGCACCAATCTCCCGATGACAATTTAAAGCTCATTAGTCATTAAACACAAGCCTAAACATCCACTAAAAAACTTAGACAACTATTCCCATAGGCTAAGATTGAATAGCAATCATAAGGTTCTCTTGGGAATTTCATCGAACACCTTCTGGGTGTGAAATTCCTATGATCTAGATTTTGATTAATCACTTCAAATCTAGCATTAAATACTCCTTATTCATGTGAATTTACAAGTATTAAACCCTTATCAACCTAATAAACACCTAGATCTAATCTAATCTACTCAACCCATGAATTACAAATATGATCTACTCACTAATCATGGATTCAAAACATGTAAATACATGAAAGAAAACCATGATCATGAAGAGAAAGAAGAGATAAGAAAGAAAAATGCAAACTTTTTACTTAAATCCAAGTTTTAGAGACAATGATTCAAGACAAAAGCTAGAACAAAGAGAGGTTTTTTTTTTGCAAAATCCCCCTTAGGTCTTTACAATGAAAATGTTGCTTAAATACTAATTAGAAACCGGTTTTCGCTAAACCGGAAAAGTCTGGTTCGGTTTGTGAAATCCTTGTTGAATCGGAGACAGTACCGGACTGTGCAAACTGGGCGCAGGTCGGTATTCTGGTCGGTACGTGGAGACAGATTCCCTGTGACCTGTATCGACCGTGCTTAGATCGGTATCTGTGGCTCGGTATGTTTGTATCGGACTGTGCGAGACATGGGCGTGGATCGGTAAGTTGTGGTCGATATGTCTGTATCGACCTGCGCAAATGACGCGTCGGTCGATATCGTGGTTGATACTGAGTGACGAAGATCCCTGTGACCTGTATCGACAATGCTGGGACCGGTATGCAGGGGCCGGTACGACTGTGTCGACCTGCGCATGGTGTGCGTTGGTCGATACGCAGGTCGGTATGCTCCTGAAAATGACGGTTCTTCCTTTCTTGACTCGAGGCTTGGTTCGATCGAGTTTGTTCTCCCATTGTTGATTCAAAGTGACCTGAAAAAGGGTAAGAAGAGACGAATATGCACATCCTAAGGACTCTAGACTCGAAACATTCGAATGTCTAAGAAATTAATCCTAAAGACTCTAAATGCNTTCGAATGTCTAAGAAATTAATCCTAAAGACTCTAAATGCAACACTTAATCTATGAAAATGTTTCTAAAATCTACTCCTAAAACGAGCAAAATACGATAACATCAACTCCCC
>OVAN01013514.1:447-12782 GCA_900406275.1 Anastatica hierochuntica
AATATATATAAGATTTGAGATACAAGAGAGACTATTGATATAAAAGATCAAGAGAATCAACTTAGAACATAAACAAAAGTGTTAGAAAGTATATAAAAGAGTTGTAAAAAGGATGTCTTTGTTCTTGGAGGCTAAGGGTCTATTTATACTAAACATAGAGTGGAAGAAGCCCTTAAAAAGGGTATTTTCGGGCTATGTTGTCAGCCATCGACCCATCTGGTCAATGGGAGCCTACCCAGGGTCGATGTCTGGCAACCTACAGAGGAGAATACATGAGTTGCTGCTAGGTTGTTGGCCATCGACCCTGGGTAGCTTGCCATCGACACAGGGGTCGATGGTAGACAACCTTGGGCAGTTCTTGATGTTCCTTGCTCCTCTTCGATGCCTAGATGATCCCCATCTCTTCCATAGCTTTGTGTTCCTTTTCTTCATGATTTCTTAGCCTCAATGCCACCTTGAATCCATGCCTAGAGCCTCCATATATCCATTCCAAGTTGCACCTACAAAATGCAAAGAAAATGCATGCAAATGCAAGATATGCCTAAACTAGACTCTAGACACAATCTAATGCATTCTAAGACTTGAATGCCATATAAACAACCTAAAAGTGGATGAAACTAAGCTAAAATGAACCTAATTATGCATGAAAATATATACACATCACTATTCAATTCCTAAACTATATGGATTCTAGAACTTAAATGCATCATATACAACCTAAAATCAATTGAAAAATAAATGAAATGAACCTTAAAATTCATGAAAACGTAGGCACGTTAACTCTCCCGGACTTGCCATTTGCTTTTCCTCCAGCAAAAACCAATGATCAAACCCGAAAGTGAGGTTTAGTGGTTGGAACTCAAAACCACGATAGAAAAAGATGCCTTATGCTCAATGTCCTAAAAACAAGTATAATAATACATGGATCATCAAATACTCTTTGCCCTTAACCATAATCATCACAAAACCGTCTTCAGAAACCTAGGCTAAGCATTTACTAGTCACTTCGTCTACCAATCTCATTAAAATTCAATTAAACTTTCATGTGAAATCTTTACTTATGGGCAAACCATCTAGTCCATTTGGCTTGGTGAGAGAAAGGCTAGTGATAAGATGAAGAGTTTAAAGAGAATGTTTCACTCATATTTAAGGTGGCTTCTCTCAAAAGCTAGTGGAAGACATATAACAAAACCTAGGTGGAGTAAAACAATTTGTCCATACAAGGTTTTACTAACCTCTAATTAATTTAAGCTTATTCATCTCTTTCGTTTTGTGACAACTAGAGAATCATTTTAAATTTTTACTTAGCTTCTAACCTCATTTCTAGTTTTCTAGAGACACTTTCTAATCAAACTTTTTGATCTATTTTTTATTTTCTTAAACTTCTAGTGTGGACTCTTTTAATTTTTTCCTTTTACTGACTAAGATTATAGCTAGTTTTTCTAATCTCTAGTATTTTTTTTTCTTTCTTTCTTTCTTTTCATTTTTGTTTTTCTCTTTTTCTTATTTCTAAACCAAACTTTGGATGACTAGCTTTTAAGCACTACTTCCCATGGTTGAGATACAAAAAAAAATATCCATTCCCAAAAACCTAAATAAATAATCAAAGAACAACCTCCCTAAATTTTCTAATTTTCCTTAAAGTGAGGCTAATTGTAAGAAAGCACTCCCTTGTCGTTCAACTTCTTTGCACACGAGTTTTTGTCTATGTGTGTACTTTTATAAAAACGCGTCACAATCAAATAAATATTGGGTTTGAAAGGAAGGTCCATGGGTTATTCAAGGGTGTGGTAACTACTCTTAAAATGAGAGTAATCACTTGAGCTAAAAAGGGTGATAAAATCGGTGTTTCATAGCTCTAGTGTCTCGTGTTTATCCACGGTTAAGCAAAGCTAAGCGCATATGCAGGAGTTTACGTCAAAATTAAAGTTGACTTAGTTGAGATTGGTTTCAAAAAGATAACAAGCTTCAATATTCACTTGTGACCTCAAGTGGTGAATTCTAAAAATTGATTTTCCTTTGATTTCAAAGTGTTATAAGCATTATTAAACTTCTAATGAGGGCATTAATATTTGGCAAAACTTAACTATCTATAAGGCATTTTCACCATCGTTCCTAATGCTAATGCAATCCTATATGAAATAATCATTTAAGTATCTACAAATGAATGCAAAATACATGAAAAATTTGACATCAAAGTTAAATTGTTTTTGATTTTTTCAAAATTTTCGAACTTTTTGTGTTTTTCACAAATGTTAGTTACCTATAATGCATGACTCAAATGAGATGATAAAAAGAAAGCATCAAACTAAAAGTAGCATTAGTACCAAGCCCCTCTTTAGACTTAAACTCAGCATCCTAGTAAATTTTAAACCGTAAGAGTGACCTTAAAAATGAGTAAAAAAAAATAATTCAAGATAACATATGACATGGTATGAACAATGGTTGTAGGTGGTACCTTTGAAAACTCATATGTATGAGTGTTCTTTGGATGAAACGGTAGAATTCAGATTTTCATGGACCATGGATCTTCTTGGTCGTGAGGATGATTGGCCAATTGAGTCCTTGTCGTGTCTCCTCCTTGACAGCTCTTGGTAGATCCTCTTGGTGGATCAATGTCCATTCGAACATGACATTCTAGACCTTGAGATCACATACCTTCACAAATAAAAAAAATTAATAAAAGAGAGTTAGAATTTGGATAAAACAAACAAAAATAAAACATAGTCCTTTGATTTCTAGAAATCTCTATAAAGACTCTATCTTGTGCCTAAATCATTGTACAATGATGCCAAAACTTGATGAGGTGGTTATTTCCTTTCTAAGTCAAGATTAAATTTGTAAAAATTTAAGCCAAACTCATCTAATCCGCAAGAGAACGATCGTTTGGTTGTAGCATAAGAGGTTATCATCCAAGGAAGGACTGGCTTTTAAGCTAAATACTAAACAAAGAGAATGCATTAGGATTCATAGTATAGGGAATTCGATAAAAGTTGAGTGTCAAAATTCACAACTTAACTTAAGCATAAACACAAGCAAACATAATTAAAATGCATAAAGAAAGGCTAATTCATAATGAGCAATAAGTAAAAGCAATA
This sequence comes from Anastatica hierochuntica, assembly GCA_900406275.1. Classification (NCBI taxonomy): domain Eukaryota; kingdom Viridiplantae; phylum Streptophyta; class Magnoliopsida; order Brassicales; family Brassicaceae; genus Anastatica; species Anastatica hierochuntica. The sequence continues at coordinate 3,546 of OVAN01013514.1, forward strand.
AAAGAGCAAACTTTAACTTCGAACAATAATAAAGATCGAATCTTTGAGAAAACATCAATTGGTTCATGATTGATCAAAAACAAGAATGGAACTATCTATGCCTTATTAAACGATTAAAGCTATTCCTAGGTTAAGGATCATTTCGTACTCGATCTTCCAACTCTCATGGCGAAGATCTATTCACCAATGCATACTACAAGTCTCAGCTCTCGCTTTTTATCTATCTAAGAATGTTAGTGATAGTGTTCCACTAGTCCTTCTAGCCATCTAACACCAATAATACTCTACTCTTATGAGCCAAGATGAAAAATATAGGTTTTGTTCTCTTAAACATTTCATCAAAAATTTACTAGGCATTAGATGCAAGCATGAATCTTTTACAATGAACCAAATAAAACCTACTATGAATCTAAGCTAAAATCTAGCCAAGTATCCATCACAATCCTAGATCTAATACTAGATTTCTACATCTCAAAATACTAAAGAGATTTACTCATTAAGATACATGGAAATCCAAAGACAAATTTTGAGTTTTTCAGCTCCCATAATCTTAGAAAACAAAGAAAACAAAGAGATGGAAGGAAGGAAAGACACAAACTTAAATAGAAATGATCAAAATGTTTACAAAGTTATAATCTTAATCAGAGTACCAAAGAGATCTAAAAGTTCTTAAAATTTTAAAAAAGAAATCAAGCATATGTCCTTAGAGGGTTTAGAAAGCTACTTAAACAAATGGAGAAGTACAAGTGTGGCCTTAATTGCTAAAGATCCGTAATGCAGTGAGCCATCAAGTATTTTTTACCCACCATTGAGTGCGATGATCAATATTGGCTTGCATTTCCAGCATCTAGTTTTCCAGCCCCACAATTTACCATTTGTTTCTTACGATCGATCATCATGGTCGAAGGTGGGTTTAGTTTGCAGCTTGTTCATTCTTCTTTGCTCAATTTTTTTGTCCTACTCTGTATCTTCTCCATATGCCTTTAGTCCTTCCTCTTGGTACTTCTTCATCAATCCATCTCGAATCCATCCTCAAAGCCATCTATTTAGCTTCTCCAAATGTCGTACTTACATATGCGAAGAAATTCAATGCAAAGATAGAAAATTCTAAACGAGACTCGATTCTTAAAACATATGGATTCTAGGACAAAAATGCTTTATATACAACCTAAAAGCAATGAAAACATAAACAAAATGAAAAAAAATGCATGAAAACATAAGCACATTACATTTTCGTAACATTTTGAATGTGTGGATAAGTGTCACATTTGCGATTTTAGTTGTTTGTACAATTTGTGGCAATTTTTATAGAATTAGCGGTTTCTGCTATTTTTCTTTCTGGTATTTTTTTGTTTTCCAATTTTTAGTGACTTTTGTAATTTTGGTGGGTTTAATGATTTTTGTAGTTTTACAGGTATTTACATTTTTGAGGTTTGGAAGTTTTTGCGATTTTGATGGTTCTTGCGCGTTTATGGTTTTGTAGTTTTAACAATTTTTGTTGTTTTTCATAATTCAGTGGTTTTTTGTGATTTTGGCGGATTTTTCGTATTTAGTGGTTTTTGCGGATTTAGTGGTTTTAATGGTTTTTGTGGATTTTTCTATTTTTGCGGTTTTCGTCATTTTAGGGCTTTGCAATTTTTGTGGTTTTTATAATTTTTTAAATTTTGCAGATTTGGCGGTTTTGGTGTTTTAACGGTTTTTGTGTATTGGTACCTTTGCGGTTTTAGAGATTTTGCGAATTTTTTGGTTTTAGAGTTTTGGTAGTTTTTGGGCTTTTTGTTGTTTAAGTGGTTTTGGGTTTTTGTGGTTTTCGTTGTTGTGGCAATTTTAATTATTTTTTTGGTTTTATAATTTTGGGGGATTTTCAATATTTGGTTGACTTTATGATTTTGTGTTTGTTGGTTTTTGCTCGTTTTACCTGTTTGAAATTTTTGAATTTGTGGTACTTACAAGCTTAACGGTTTTGTCGATTTTTGTGGTTTTGCATTTTCGCGGTTTTAGAAACTTTTATAGTTTTGATACTTTTTAAAATATTAAAAAAGTTTTGTATTTAACTATAATTTTTTTTCTTAAAGAGTAATTTAGTCTTTTGATTTTGAGATGAAAATTTGTATCCAAATTTTACATTTTATAGTTTCTCAAATATTTTTCCTTAACATCCCAAATAGTTGCATCTCAATGCATATTAAAAATTGTCCAACAAATTATATTTAGTGCATTTGCATCCCGATGCAGCTTGTAAAAACAAACACAACCTAATTATTCTTTTGCTTCCATTTGTAATCTCATCTTTTACCTTTATACTTCTTCATTTTATCAATCTTTTATTCCTAATTTGTTTAATGAAGTTATTACTTATAAAATAAAATTGTCTATTAGGTAAATTAGAGTAGTAGTCTTCTTGTAAAATTTTATGAATCGGTTAATTACACTCTTCATATGCAACTTTTATTTTGCATATTTGTTGTAATGTTAAACTAGTGAGATAGTGTATTGTTACCACTGAGATTTCATACTTATGTTTTTATACACGCTTTTTTTTTGATAATATGTGAATAATTATATCAATGAAATGTTTTACAACGGTTAAAAAGAAGAAGTTTCAAAAGATTCTCAAAAAAAAATTAAAAAGAACATTTTAAAACAAAGGTGAACGAGAAGAACTTCTCATCACTTAAGAGTTCTTGAGCCACAAAAAGAGAAGGCCTTTGTGATTTCTCCTCTGAATCCTTGCCAGAATTGAGTCTCTAATTCATCTACCCAACACTTTGAAGAGATCCTCTGGTGGTGATGAGAGATCATTATGGAGTCTAGTATTTCTCTCTCTCCATAGGTGATAGATGGTAGAATGAACAACTAACAATTGGATTATCCACTGCTTCTTTGAGCTCGGACCCGAAAGCCATGACATCAGAGAGGACCAGTTGAGGAACATTCCCCTTTGAATTCCAAGTCTGTGCATAACCTCTTTCCACACCTGTTGAGTATAATTACAATTCAAGAAAATATGCTCTCTGGTTTCAACATCACAATTGCAAAGAAGACAGCTGACCGGTGTATTCAATCCCCATTTATGAAGGCGAGATCTTGTTGGTAGCCTGTCGAGATGGCAGATCCAGAAGTGGAAAGCATATTTCGGTATGTTGCCCTTGTACCAGATTAGAGATGGCCAATGAGCAGGACTTCTCGATTCCTTAAGCTCATTCCAAGTTTCTTTGGAGTTGAAAATTCGGCTTCTCCCACCTGATATTTCCCAGAAGAAAGTGTTTTATCCTCTTGAGTTATTAGGTGGGTCAGTCTGGAGCAGAATGTCTCTTACGGTCCTCAACCTTTCATGTCTTGTTTTTGGGGATGGTAACATCCAGTAACCCGACGCAGCAGCCTCCGCCACTGTACTCATGGCATTGATTCCAAGCAATCTTGGTCCCTGACATCCTACATAGTTAAGCAAAGGCCCAGTATGAAGCCAGTAATCATACCATAACCTTGCGGTCATGCCATTAGCTAGTTCACACCTTAGAAATCTCTTGGCTAGAGGTCTCAAAGAAAGCAAAGTTTTCCATAACCAAGAAGCCCCTGGATCTTGTTCTGTCTCCCAGAAAGATTAGTTTCTCAGCCTATGATGTTTTATCCACGACACCCAAAGAGAGTTAGAGCCCGAGAATATTAACCAGATCAGTTTTAGATTCAAACTTTTGTTCCAAACCTAAAAGTTACGAAGCCCAAGTCCTCCTTCTTCTTTTGGGAAACAAACTGTTTCCCAAGCCACTTTAACTCCTCCTCTTTTGTGAATGTCACCAGACCATAGATAATGAGAGCACATACTCTCGATTTTCTTGATGCAGACTTTTGGATTGGGCAGAACTGAAGACCAAAAGTTTAAGGTACTCACAATAACTAAAGAAATCAGCTGGAGACTACCAGCATATGACAAAGGTTTCATAGCCCAATGTTCAAACCTTGAAGCTATTGAATCTAACAAAGGATAATAATCAGATTTCCCTAGCTTCCTAAACATCAAAGGGAGACCAAGATAGCAGAAGGGAAAAGAGCCAGTACAAAGACCCATATTTTCTATGAATTGCTCTTCATGAGGCGAGAGATTAGAGATGTATACTGCCGATTTTTGCTTATTCATGACCAGCCCTGAAAGGTTGTGGAAGCTGTCCAGAGCAGATGTAATACCCAGTAGCGAATCCTTGGAGCCATAAAAAAAGATCACAACATCATCCGCAAAAGCCAAGTGAGTACTTTGAAGGTCTTTGGCAAGTTGGTGGAGCCTGATATACCCTGCAATAAACTTTGTGGAAAGAATTTTATCAAACAGGTTCATCGCAATGATGAAAAGATAGGGAGAAAGGGGATCTCCCTGTCTTAACCCTCTTGCTCGTTGGAAATAGCCTGATAAATCTCCATTTACGTTGATTGAAAACGTGGTAGTCGTGATGCATTCCTTCACCCAATTGACATAGATTTCTGGGAATTGAGCAGCCTGGAAAGCCTGGATAATAAATTCCCAATTTACGGAGTCAAATGCCTTCCGAAGATCAACCTTGACCATTCCTCTCTTTGAAATGTTTTTCCGATTGAAACCCTGAACTAGTTCCATAGCTAAAAGGACATTCTCCTGCAGAAGGCGACCTTTTACAAAAGTAGTTTGCTTCAGAGAGATCATTTCAGGCAAGACAGCTTCCAGCCTCTTAGAAAGGATTTTTGAGATTGTTTTGTAGAGAACATTGCATGGAGATATTGGTCGAAAATCTTACATTCTGTCCGCATGAGCTATCTTTGGAATAAGAGCAATAGCGGTCGAGTTCCACTGCTTTAGAATGCATCTTGCAGAGAAAAATTCCTTGATAGCGTTGATGACTTCCTCTCCCAGAAATTGCCAAGTTGCTATAAAGAACTCGACGTTGTAACCATCCGGACTAGGAGATTTCTTCTTTGGGAGGCTGAAGAGAGTATCCTTTATTTCTTTTGCAGTAACCTGAGAAGATAAGATTCTTCTGCGATGGTCAATACACTTGAAGGTTGTCAATGATTCTATGTCATTCAGATCTTCTTCACTCAGCGAATTAGATTTCCTTCCTAGAAGATTCGAATAGAATTGAACACAGTGTTGAGCTATGTGTTCTTAATTATCAATTCTCTGGTCCTGACTGTCTTTCAGGTAATAGATCTAATTTTTTGCTCTCCTCACTGCGACCATCTTGTGAAAGAATCTGGTATTACTATCTCCTTCTACAAGCCAAGAAATTCTAGATCTTTGACAAAGAAATCTCTCTTCCGCAGCAGCCAGAACCTGCCATTTCTCATATGCTTGTTTCTCCTCCAAGGCTAAATTTTGACTGATATTGTGCTGAAACTTACTTTGACAGTCTTTAAGAATCCTCTCAGCTTCCTGGACCCTTCTTTCTATTCCAGAATAGTGATCTCGGTTAAAGCTTCAGATAACTTTATTCAAAAGTTTAAGCTTCCTTGACAGGGTAAACATTGTTGTTCCTCGAACATTAAATCCCTTCCAGGTTGTTTTCATCTTGTCCACAAAACCCTGGTGGTTGAGCAAGTAATTAGCAAACATGAAATGCTTCCTTTTTTGCGAGAACTCTTTTCCCAAGAAGACACAGCTCGGACAGTGATCGGAGAACTCTGGTTCCCTGAACTCAGTATAAGACAAAGGAAACCAAAGTCTCCAGTTCTCATTCACGAGAGCCCTGTCCAATTTTTTCGCTAGAGGATTACTTTGTTGCTTATTCCACAAGGTGTAATGTGCACCTCTGAATGTGAGATCTGAAAGTTCTGAGTCCCTTAGGCAATCTCTGAAATCTACCATGCCCCGCAGAATCCTTGAACCCCCTGTGGAATCATCTTGTGGATTGAGAGATTGGTTAAAATCTCCCATTACTAGCCTAGGTTTACTCAAAACTATCTGATTGTTGGCTAAGGAGCAAATATCTTACCACAAGGCTCTTCTCTCCTCCTTACGATTAGACGCATAAACACAGGAAATTACCACTTCTGCTTCTTCATAATGGAGCTTGACAACACAAGTAATCATTTGGGAGGATTTGAAGATTACCGTCATAGCAACACTAGGATCCCACACTACCCATATCCGGCCAAGGTTTGCACTCTCATAATTTGTCTCCACGTTCCATCCTTGAAAGGTGGAGTTAATTATTCTTTGTGACTTAAGTTGCTTCACCCTTGTTTCAATTATGCTTCCAAAAAGAATTTTACTTTTTCTACGCCAATTTCTGAAACTTCTTCTTCTTAAGGACTTGTTAAAGCCGCGAACATTCCAACAAAAAAGGTCTACCATTTACAACTACTGAGATGGTGGGGCTCTGCCCCGACAAGACTGGTGCTGCTTCTCAGCCAATTTCATTTGTAACTGCTTTTCTTTCTTTTTGTTCTTCATAGACAGCACCTTCGTGAACTTCTCTTCAACCAGAGGGCTTTCATCCTCATCAGACTGGCTTTCAGGTGACTCCGAATTCTCATATTCAGAAGAGGAATCAGAAACTCCTGATTGTGAGCTTGATTATGAAGATGATGATTCTTTGGAAGTAGTTTTCGTATTAGATTTGAGATTCTGATCAACTTTCCTTGTCTTTGATGAGGAGGCTATCTCTTTGAAGTTTTCAATATTTAGATCAATTTCAAGAGTACCAGACCTGGGATTGATTTGATTCTCATCTGAGTTTTCACGAGACATTCCCTTCCTTTTCTTTACTCTCTTCTTAGCCTTGGATTTACCCTCTTTGATTGCTTCTGATGCCTTAACTTTTGGGCAGTTTTCAGATTGATGTCCTGAAGAGTTGCATCCTGGACAGGTTATTGGAGCTGTCGGGCATCGCTTGATTGAGTGTCCAACCTCTTTACAGTGCTCACAGATGGGAGGCAACCAAGGGCTCGACACCAGCACCCTTTGTATGTGTCCTGATTCAAATCTAGCATTTACCGCTTCTGGTAATGTCTTTGTAGGATCGATGATAGTAAACACCTTCGCCACTTCCAGGTGTCATGTTCGTCGTGCTCGGGTGGAGACAGACCGGATCACCGACAAGGCTTGCGATACGTTGGAGCGCCTTATCCGCAAAGAATTGGGGAGGCACATTGCGAAATTGTAACCACACAGGAACCGCGATTAACTCATGAATTTGAGGCTCCAATCCGGGCTCCCATTTGGCTACAAACATTATCTAGTTCTCAATGTGCCACACACTTTGAGCTATGACTCGCTCTCTTGTGCCACACAATATACACGCTTTTTCTCTTTGTTTTATATTGAAATGCAATTCAAGACATCATGAATTTACTTTTAGTTTTTTAAAACGTTTCAATTAGGGTTAGACATATCTTGAAACTCAAATAGTGACTTTTCATGTCGATGCAATATTGTTTCCAACCTATCTAAAGTATATTTCTTAGAAAAGATGTTAATATTCTTGAGAAATGGATAACCACGGGTGGGGATGTTAAAATGGGTTTTAACCCATTGGTTTACCCAAATCCACACTATATGGGCTGAGTTTTTACTCCATAAAAATTATATGGGTAAGATGTTGATTTTTATCCATAAAAACCTTTAATACTAAAAACCTACTGGGTTTACCCACTAGGGTAATGGGTACCCATGGATTTTATATTAATAAAGATTGTTTTTCATTTAAACTATATGTCCATTTAAAATTTGTTTTTCCTGCCAAAAAAAGATTTTCTCGCTAATGTATTTTCTGCCAAAAGCGTAATATTTCCGCCAAAAACGGTTTTTCTCGTAAAAAATAGTTTTTCCCGTGAAAAAAAATTTTCCGCCAAAACCGTAATTTTACCACCATAACGGTTTATATCGTAGATTTCCCGCCAAAACCGCAATTTTCCGCCAAAACCGTAATTTTTTCGCCAAAAACCGCAATTTTCCCGCCAAAATCATAATTTTCACGCCATAACGGTTTTTCCGCCAAAACCGTAATTTTCCCGCCAAAAAAGAATTTTTCCGTAAAAAGGTTTTCCCTTTCAAAAATAATTATCCCGCCAAAACATAAATTTTCACGCCAAAACATAAACTCAAATAGTGACTTTTTATGTCGATGCAATATTGTTTCCAACCTATCTAAAGTATATTTCTTAGAAAAGATGTTAATATTCTTGAGAAATGGATAACCACGGGGGTGAATAATTAGTAATAAAGTTGTTTATCTAGAGAGTGTCAATTATTACCAATTATCCACAAAGTGAAACTTTGATAACTATAAACAGTCGTTATTGTAGGATCATACTTAAAAGAGGAAGAGACAATATGATGCTACCATGTTTTAGAGATCACGTTAGAGAAAGAGAACAAAACTTAGAAATTTTATAGATTGGAGTATTGAAGGGAAAAATAGAAGTATTGATAAAAATTCTTTAGAATTTTACAAATTGTAGGAAAATGCATCGCCACCTTCTTATTCAAAATAACCTGCCACAAAGGAGCATCAAAGTTTATTTCCATATATTGTGATCTCAATTACGTATGCATATACATTTATCTATTAATATTGCCACGTCGTAAATATTAATAAATGTCCTTATGCAAGAACATATCTTTTGTAGATGTCTACAATTGCTCAACGACAACTCATAACTATCATTGCATGCACCGCTTATTAATACTCAAACTCACGAAATATATAACTAAATCAATTTATCAATTACATATAAAAAAAAAAGAATATTTGTCTAAACAAACACATATCAACTCTTAATAAAGTGATGAGATAAATGAATTACTGAGATTTGAGTCAAAACTATGGTAGCAGCTTTGCTTGGAGATTCACAATCTATCTCTGCAACTCTCGTCTTGTTATTTAACTAATACATTGTTAACCAGCGTTGGTTCTTTTACTTCTATATTTTGACTACATTGATGTATGTTGTTTTCGTAGAAATGCCTCCTCATAAAGTCTTCATAGCATTAGAAAATCTCACAAGTATATTGGTTGAAACATCTACACGTGTAGCTGCGAATAATATCTCAATCTAACCAAATAAGCATTAACCAAACAATTTAACAAAAACTTTAACAGTTGAAAGTCAGCATACAATACCATATGTTGCTTAAATTGGTTTCAACTCATTGTTTGAGTCATCAAATAATTCTTTAAACCTTTCTTGCATCACTTTTCTTATATTGATACCAATTTTTTGTTAGATTTATTCAATCTATAAACCATAATCCATATCAGTTTCTGA
>OVAN01013515.1:0-12782 GCA_900406275.1 Anastatica hierochuntica
CCTACAAACCATTGTGAATACCATTGCATATTTTTGTTTTGATGTGTGTTTCTAAAGGGTCACCACGGCTTATGATTCATTGAGACGGTGAAATTTAAGTCCGAGGGAGGGGCTTAGTACTAATTATGTTTTGATTTGTGAAGTTTTGTCTTTCTTCATGCATATTTGAGTTTTGAATTGTAAATATGCATATTTTGCGGAAAAACAAAAAAAAAATTGAATCTCTTTTTCAAATCATGGCATATAGATTGCATCGATTTGTAAATACTTAGTATGTTAAGAGCATATAGGATTGCATTTTGCATAGGGAACAATGATAAAATGGCCTTGTAGATAGTTAAGTCTTGCTTAATGTTCAATGCCCTCATTAGAAGTACAATAATGCTTAGACCACCTAGAGTTCAAAGGAAAATTCATCTTTGGAATTAACCTCTTGAAGTTTTAGGTGAATGTTGAAGCTAATTATCAAGCTAATCACAACTAAGTGAAATTTAAACTTGATTAAATAATCTTGCTTATGGGCTTAGTTATACTTAATCGTGGATAAACACGAGACATTTGAGCTATGTTTACCATTTTTACCATCCTTCTTAGCTCAAGTGGCTACTCTCACTCTTAGAGTAGTTCCTACACCCTTATCAACCCCTATACCTTCCTTTCAAACCCCCTATTAATTTGAATGTGATGCCTCTTTTGGAAAGTGCACACCTTGGCAAAAAACCCGTGTGCAGAGAAGTTGAACGACAAGGGAGTGCTTCCTTAGGATTAGCCTCAATTTAAGGCTAATTAGAAATATAGGGAGGTTGTTCTTTGATGTTCATTTTGGCTCTTGGGTATGGGAATGTGTTAGCATCTCAGCCATGGGAAGTAGAGCTTTAATGTTAGATCATCTAAGGTTTGAGTTGGGAATAAGAGAAAGAGAAAATCGAAAAAAGGAAACAAAGAAAAGAAGAAGAAAAGAGACTAGAGATTAGAAAAGGATTAGCTCTAACCTTAGAATATTAGAGCCTCGAGAGTCCAAACTTAAAGTCTAGAAAAAGAAAAATGAATCAAAAGTTTGATTAGAAAGTGGCTCTAGAGAGATAGAAAGAAGGTTGGAAGCTAAGTGCAAAATGAAAATGAATCTCTATTTGTTACAAAGGTTAAGGGAAAAAAAGTTGAATTGGATGTAAGGATTTTGGTTTCAAGGACTTAAGTGGGAAACACAAAGGGTAGTTGAGTAGACGTTAGAACTTTTGGGTGGGAATCATTAGAGGTAAGTAAGACCTTGTATGCATAAATTGTTTGACTCCATCTCGCTTTTGCCTAATATCTTGCACTACTATTTGAGAGAAATCACCTTTAAAATTAGTGAAATCTTTTCTTTAAACACTTCTTATTATTATTAGCCTATCTCTTACCAAACTAAATGGATTAAATACTTTGCCCATAGGTAAAGAACACATATGAGAGCTTAATTGGATGTTAATGAGATTGGTTGAGGAAGTGACTTGTGGATGCTTAGCCTAAGTTCCTAGAGATGGTTTTGTGATGAATATGGCGAAGTACATTGAGTCTTTGTTGATCCATGCATTATGATACTTATCTTTAGGGCGTTGAGCATAAGGCATCTCTTTTCTATTGTGGTTTTGAGTTCCCACTTGCAAACCTCACTTTTGGGTTTGGTCTTTGTTGTTTGCTTGAGGACAAGCAAAGGACAAATCCGGGGGAGTTGATGTGTACATATTTTCATGCATTCTAGAGCTTATTTTATCCATATTTTGATAGCTTTTAGGTTGTATATAATGCATTTAAGTGTTAGAATCCATCTTGTTTTTAAGTGCTTCTAAGGCACCCTCTCACCCCCACCTTTTAGTATAAATACATCCTCTAAGCCTCCAAGAATATTTGTGCTACCTAAGCTTGTGTTTTTCATGTGTTCAAGATTGGTTTAAATATTTGTAAACACTTTGTGCTTAAATCTCTTTATATCATTCATGTGTTTGTCTTCTCTTTAATCTATTGTTCTTCTTTGTTCTTCATCAAGTCTCTTCCTTTTTCCAAGATTCTTCCTTTCTCACAAAGTTGGGATTTTTCTTGGATCTTCTTGAGTTTCTTTGCATTTAATCATCTCACCTCTTCTCTTCTCATCCCTTTTTACTTTTTTCTCACTTCAAGCATGGATTCTCAAGAAGCTTGTGACACTTCATGGATTTCCATTGGTCTTAGTGAGTAGAGAACATTAGATATTGAGATATGGTAGTTTAAGGTTAGATATAAGATTGTAATGGGTATTAGACTAGATCTTGGCATAAATTTATATTAGGTTTTGTTTAGTTCTTTCAAATTTCATTGCTTGCTCATTGACGCCTAGAAAGTGTTCGATGAAATGCTTGAGCGAAAGAGATCTATGTTTTTCACTTTGAGTTGTGAGAGTAGTTTGCCCAATGGGGACATCAAGGTATTAAATGACTAGAAGGGCTTGAGGAACATTATCACTTACATGTTTAGATAGGCAACAAATGAGAATTGAGCTTTGTAATGTGTATGGGTGAATAGATTTTCGCCACGAGAGTGGGTAGATCGATTATAGAAAGATCCTTGGCCTAGGAATAGGTTCGATCACCTAATAAAGTCTAGAGAAACCCAATTGCATTCTTGGATTTAATTTTAAACAATCTCCATGTCTCAAGATTGATTTCTTCCATCTTGAATATTGCATTGTTCGTCTTGGTTTTGCGAATTAGCTACTTGCTTTAACCTTGTACTTACTTGTTGGGTTCATTCGTTGCATGTGTGTTAGTTTGTTTAAGTTTTGTTTGCATTTAGGTCAGTATTAACTCTCTACCGTCACTTTCTTCCTATCTGCTTAGCTTAGGAGATATTGTGTATTCCTAGTGCTTGAGTCTCTAGTTCTCATGGGTTCGACCCTTAAGTAATACAATCGACACCGTATAATTGAGGTTTAATGAGGATTGTTAGTTGGTTAAGGTTTATAAATTTAAAAATTGAAGTTAATCACTAGCGAAATCTAGCCTCAACAGTAGCGGACCTCTAAGGCCTTTTTATTCCTTTTCTGGATTTCCCTTTTCTGCTTTCATACTTCTGAGCCTTCTCTTATGCAAACATCTCTCAATTTTCGGTGGTATTTGGCTGATAGAATCATCTTACGCTGCATATAAATCCTTCTTGAAGATTTAGACCATGGACCCTGTCTACATCTAGGGTAGTTGGTTCTTAAAATCTTGATAGATCAGCGTTCGATTTGTCTTTGATTTCACTTTTCTGAATCGCGGGACTTGTGGCCTTTTGTCGACCTGAACTTTCCTTGTTATCAGTCTTGTCTTCGTTCGGGGATTGGAAGTGTATGGTCACAGGACCCACAACTCTGACGGAATGTGGTTTATTAAGCGTTAGGCTTCTTGAGTATGTAGACTCTTCATTTAATATAGTCAGAACTTAAATCGAAATTGTATCTCGGTTTAGTTTTCCTCTAATTTTGGTGTTTGAGAGAAATATTATGGATTGATCTTATTTATTATTACTCAGGAAACCGGTTTGTTACAACCCAGGTATTTTACACAAACATTAGAAACAACTCATCTCGTAGCTACGAACACAAGAACAAATCAGCACAAACCTCGTAAAAGATCTCGAGAATAGCAGCTCGATGCGCGTGAAGATTCATCGATAGATAGTATTCCAAAAGACTTCTAAGTTCATCTGCTTTTCTTATCTTGTTCGCTACAATCATCTCCATCATGGAGTCTCTGAAATCTTCTCTTGGATCATAAGAACATTTCTCCATCGCCATCATCACTATGAACTTAGTACTGCCAATGCTACTCTCTCTTCTTCTTCTTCTTCCTCTCATCTTTTGTGGCTTTATATTCTCTTGATGTGTAGCTTCTTGACTCTCTCTGATCATCTGCTCTAGCTTTTCTTGAACTACGTAGTGTGTTAGGCTAGAGAGTGAACCGTGCTGGTCTGAAAATTCAGAATGCTCGTCGGATTCCACCGAAGAAGAAGAAGAAATGCTGAGTCTTGCTTTGTTAATGCAACACAGAGATCTGCAGATTCTTGCTTCTTTTGATTGGTATTGTGACTGCTTATTCTGTTTCTTGATATCTTGTTCTGCTGTTTCTTCCGCTCTGTTTTTGATTTTCATGTTGAATCTTTAAGCCACATTATAGCCATGGGGTTTTGAGGATGAGGGATGTTTGTAAACGCAACAAAATATAATTTATGTGAAAGAATGAAATGTGGGTCATCTTAGTCATGATTATGTCTTGATCTTTAAAAAAATTAATAAAAAAGACTCTTCTAGCTTTGATTTTAGATCAATTAATAAGTCTTCAACGTATTTCATAATTTATTGGCAACACGTGTCAACTTTATTACCAATTTCATTTTTGACGTAAAGGTACAAAGATTGGAGTAATAGTGAAATAAAAAGAAAAAAAATTACGACATTCAAATATAAACGAAAAACACAGGAGCTGAAATCCTAAAAAGCAAAAGTAACTATAAACAGTGACTAGATTAAAAGGTTTATAAAGCATGTCCGGACATTACTAGCGTTCTCTTTACGTAGAGAACCTTCTGTTGTTCCATGAGCTCAAACACGGTAGAAATCGGTTTACCCAATGTCCGTTTTCATATTGTGTAAAGCCAGTTCTTTTTTTAAAAAAAAATGTTATTGTCTTAAAGCTAGTTTTACTTCTGAGATCATTAAAACTAAGTGACCGTCCACAAATTTGTTGGTATAATTATTTTTGGGATAATTTAATTATAAGATTATATTTTTTTATGTTTAGTCATCAAAATAAAATTTGTTTTCATTTGTAATACTTAAATATGAATTTTATTTGTTATATATTTTCTAAAAAATCATATTTTTATATTTATTTTTTGATCATATCATTAATTATAAAACGTTTAGTAGGATTATTTTTAATATTTTACTGAATTTTTACTGATAACTATAATAAAAATTAGTCAATATATTTTTATTTCAAGTTTTCACAAATATAAATAAAACATGCAAGATGTTGATACCTAAATTAAATACAACCACCCGCATCAATACATGAGAAAAATATAATATAAAAGTGTGTTTAACGGATGAAAGTTTTGATATTTAATAAAAATAAATAAATCTAAATTAATTACAATAAACAGTTTCATCGTTAATATCACTGTGAGTATTGAGACTTTTTCTAATATATTGCACAATTCAGACGAGAAAAAAAGTATCGTTTTGAATGATTCACCATGTGAATTATTTTGATGGAAAACATGCAAGAATTTGGCGTAAGACAATCCAATCATTATGGTTAGAGAAGAGCTCGGCCACATTATGAACAATTGCCATTAAAATAGAAATTGTTTCTTTGCTTTGAAAAGACTAAAATTTAATGTATATTTTGAAGATTTTAGACGGAAAAACATAATATTAAGGTGTAGAGTTAAACTTGTAGGTCAAGTATAAATGTTTATTCATAAAAACTTACATTTAATACAAAAATTATGATAATTTTAATAATTAGTATAAAACATACAAAATTTAACCATCACCATTTCTATAACTAAAAAAATATATATTCATTTCTAGTCACTATCTCTCGTATTGTATTTCTAGTCCTATCAATTTTAATTAGGGTTTCCATAACAAATTTTTGTATAAGTTTTATTTATAATTTCTTTATAGTATGTTGAAAAGATGTAAGAAAGTTTGTATTTTTTAAAGTTATCGTCCATGAAATGTAGACTTGTATATAAAAATGTTCAAAATATTTCGAATAATAGTTTATTTCCATGTAAGATTCAATTTCCATTAAATATATAGTTTAATTGTGTTGGTCATAATAATAGTGTTTGTATTTAAAATGATAATAAAAAATTTCATTCTATATAAAAAATTATATGAACTTTAAACCATGAAAGGTTCAGTTTTCATTGAACATATTCTTGAACTCTCTAATGATAACTTTTACATTTAATGGAATTCTTTATGATTTCTGTTATTTTCGTAATGTAAAATTATATAAGAAGTTTCAATGATACAAAATTTAGTGTACTTGTTAGAAACAGTCTTAATCTATTTTTTTATAAAATTGATATATGATAAGTTTTTTATCCGATTAATATAATTTGCATTACATCAAATTTTATTTTGCATTGAAAGTGTCTAAGACGATTATAAAATTTAATTATTTAAGATGATTATAAATTTATTTATTTTAAATCTATTTTTTTAATTATATAAGATGATTTTCTGTATGTTTAATTTTTACTGAATTAGAAATTTTTTAAATACATGAAACTGTTATATCAAATTTTCACCTTTTTCTAAAATGATATAATTTGACTATAAAATTTAAATGTTCATAAGATGTAAAATAGTCAACCGAATTTTTTTTAAAATTGGATTTTTCACATTATATTCGGTATAAAATTTTCATTTTATTCATAGGTTTTGTTGACAACAGATTTGTCATAAAATCTAGGATATGATTATATTTCTAATATTTTTATATTGTTTGACAATTAAAGTTAGTTGGTGATTGATTATTGTGTGGTTAGAAAAAAAAAGTTAGTTGGTGATAGCTTCGGTCTTAACTTGATACATTGACTGCAAGTGCACGTTAAAGTACGAAGTAATGTGTATAAGATCGAGTCCACAAGGATTAAAAGTCACATGTAGGATGCTTAGATAAATTATGAGCTAATACGTTAAAAATTTTTTTTTTGTTTGATAATTATTTCTAAGCAAAGAATGCAAAGCAAGAAACTAAGAAAGCAATATAATCACAGGGTTATAACCGAGAGGAGAAGATATTGAGAACATAAAAACCACAAGGAAATCACCAAATGTTGGTTAAACATATAAATTAGATAGGAATTAGGATTAAGAACCATTTTGAACTCAAAGGACGACAATAGAATCAACTTACTTCCATAGCGCTAATTCCCTATGTTATAGAACCCTAAATGCTAACTTCCACTAAATTTCATATTCTAAACATTCATTAAATTCGAGATTGATATGTTCAAAAAGCGCAATAACATCAACTTTTGTTGGTTAAGGACACTTTGCTTATCTAAACTTTTAAAAGAAATTTACTTAAACGCTTTCGTTCCGTTAATTATCCTAAGATAAAAAAAATAGGTCATGAGTCTAGTTTTAGAATTAAGAACAACTCTAGATGAAAATCCAATGGATAAAACCCTAAATCGAACAACCTAGCATCAATAAATTATAAAATTCTTTATGAGAAATCCTAACCCATTTAAAGAACTACTCACATATATTCATAAAGAAATCACATGAGAGATCAATTAAAACATTATGAAAAGAATACGAAAAGAGGGTTTAGAAATCTTCTCTAATTAGAAGTGAGGATGAGAAATCGTCACCCATAGCTTACAAAAATCAAAATCTTCTTTAGGACTTAGAAAATAGTATAGAAAAGCTAAGAACACGAGTCTGAGTATTATATAAATATTCAAGTCGAATCGGATCTTTTCTGGTGTGTCTGGATCACGTTGAAAAACATTTTCTGTGTCGTGACATGATGGTTTAGTCCCAAGAAATGGAACGGTCAATCCTTTCCATTTTAGAAAATTTTCTCTCCATTCTTCTTCGGGCCGCCAACTTCACATGTGTTCACTAAAATGGTCATAACTTTTGATCGTACCATTAGATTTCATACAAAACCACAACCAAAAGAAAGCTAACTTATGTTACTATCTTCTGTCGAAATTCAGTTTTATCCTACTGTAGAAAGTTTGTAAAACATTGCGAAAATTATGACATATCAGCATAATATCATGGATTTTAAAGTGTCCGTTTATGACTTGAATTGTTTTCTTTCTCTACAAAGCAACTTAAAACTTAAAAAAAAACACTAAAGAGCACCAAAAAATTTTAAAATGACTCTCGTGCATGTAAAATACCATATTCTCTAAATAAAAAGCATAGTAAAAACTGATAAAAAAACATGATACATTAGTTGGTTTTTTTATTTATTTTTCATTTCTCAATCGAATTAAACAAACCAAAAATAGAAAACCATCAACCATTCAAAAGTATAACAATTAATCTGATAATTCATCTATAATAGACATGTGTACAAAAATCACTAAAGTTATTTCTCACTTAATATATAGTAAGATCAACTTCGACTAACTTGTTCATAATGCAATGTACACTGAGTATACGTGAGATTTATACTTTTTTTAAAGATGGGATATTTTAAAGTTTCTGATAATAAATATAGTAGATCAGAAGTTAGGAATTATAGAGAAGATTGGGCATAATTGGGGCTAACATAAAAGGAAGACTCAGAAAGAAAGGAGAGCTAAATGCATGTATTTGTGTGTGTTTTGAGATGTAAGGGTGATTAATTTGATTATGATGTGATGTAGACCATCTTCGTGTCTACTTTAGTTTTGTTGTTGTTGAATATGAGATATCTAAACTTTATTTTTGTAAAGTTTTTGGTAATGTGGAAAAAGTGATTTATATGTGATTCTACCTGATCTGGCCCAATTTGAAACGATAGATAGCAATTTTTTTATTGTTATTTTATCATAAAGAAAAGAAATAATATAATTACTTTCAAAAAAATAAAAAACATGATGCAGTAAAAGATCAAAAGCAGCTAATATAGGGCTGATAATGAATTCTAGCATGTATTAATTATTACTTTTTTTTGAAAACGCATAGTAGATTTAAATAGATCTTTATGTGCTATACATGATTTTACTAGAATCAGTTTGACGCTCGTAGTGACTTGTTAAAATTGTTATACAAAGCATACATGGGACATAAGATTTAACGTATGGTTGTTGCCTTGGAAAGAATACCTGCTTTGTCTATTTGGCTTGTACATATACCTCTTCTTTTTTAGCTTTGAGGTTTTAGAAAATGTTATAATATAGAACTTTTATGGATTATAAGGAAAAATTCTAAAATGACATTTGTGTAAATTCACTCTCAACTTCAAAAAAATGCGTGTCTAACTTATATATAGAGGCAAAAACAAAAACTAAAAGAGAAAAACTATCGACAGAAATATTTGTCCAGTATTTATTTTCATTACTACATGAGCAATACTCATTTTGTCCCATTATATAAATATTTTTAGCTAGAATTGTAAAATTTAAGAACTTTATCATTTTATATTAAAAAAATTATTTATATCTAAATAAAAATAATTCAACCAATAAAAAGAGTTTATATAATCTTAATAATTATAAAATATCATACCAAATTAAATAATATATAAAACTTAAAAAAACTAATATAATTGAACAAAGAAAATTATTATATAAAACTTATATAATGGATAATGGGTAATATCTATATTTATAAAGTTCTAAAACATTATTTCTAGTTAGAACAAGATTTTCAAATCTAATAGGATATCTTTAGTGACTCAAATGTAATATACGTAATATATTTTATCAAAAAAAGTAACATACATAATATATGTGGTGTCGAATGAGACTCAACGTTTTGCTCAAATTGTAGAAATAGAAGTTTAGGGGTGATTGGTAAACACAGTGTTAAGTGTGTAAAGACTTCTAAAAAAATAAAATCAGATATTATCCCGTCACACTTTGTTTGTTCAAATTTTTTAAAAATCCTAAAAATCCTCCTAAATTCACATAAAGTTTTTCTTTTCTGTACTTCTATACTCTTCATCAACAATTTTTTTAAGGTTTACAAAATCTGGCTTTTTATTGTTTACAGCAATAACCATTTAAATTTTTACAGTAAAAATTTAGAATAAAAACTTACGGTAACAGTTCTAAACAATAATGTGCCCGATTGGAAATGACTGTTACTGTAGGCTTTCAAAACTTTTTGCTGTAAAGAATTTAGACTGTAGAGAATTTGACTGTGACTTTTAGTAATAATAAATTTTGGTTGGCAACAAAAACTGTAAAAGTTTTTGATGTAATTTATTTTAAATATTAAAAAACGTTATATATTCAAAATAATAATTCTTTCATGAGACTTTTTAAAAATACAGTTAAACGTATAAAAAAGAAATGTTGGGCTGTTAAAATTGTAGAGAAAAAATAAGAAGTAAAAACAGTATTAAAAATAAATTACTATAAAAATTTTAAAACATGATAAAGTCTTTTGAGCCATAACACCAATCATTTCCATTGTCTCCTAGTTATTGATGGTGCTAACACCAATCACTTTCACTATCACAACCGTTATCGTAACCGTCACTAGAGAGAAAAAAGAAATGAAGCTAACCATCTTTTTTTTTCCCACCGAAATGAAGCTAACTATCTTGAACACCCGAATACTAATTTTAGTCTTGCGGTTACTGCATAATTTTGCTATTGTGAGGTACTCAATACTTTTGTAAGAACAATTTGCAGACTAGCCATTCATTTTATTTAGCAAAAGAAAAATATCATAATATATGAGCCAAAAACAGATTTCTCAAATGCATAATTGATTCAAAATAATCGTAATATCTCTATCTCGAAGGAATCAGGTTGTCTAATTGGTATCACCAAAACTGGTTTAAATTTCACCAACTTGTCCGTTAACCGTCGCTTCTAACAGCATCAAACACGTGACAAAAACAAGAAAAGAGAAAAAAGATAGGCATGGGTAACTTCTCAAACAAGTCACTCAATGAGGACGGACCCGACTCTGCCTCACCGGCTACCCTCATAACCCCGAAAGTCCAAACCTAAACATAAACCTAAACCCCACCGAAAACACCTACTATGCTTGTCAATCAAACTACCATGTTAAAAATCTTTTAAAAACGCATCCTAACCTACTAAGAATCTTTTTTTATAGTTCTTTCTCAAACCATTTTCTTTTCCATCACATACCCCCGATCAAACACGCAAATGGCGTTTCAACCCACACCCTAATACATAGACCTGCCTGAGCATGAAACAACTTGCAGGTCACTTCTTTCCCGCAACGGTTCCTTAGGTCGGCCCGCTCGCCAAGACCTTAGGTCGGACCTCCTCGCCGATATCCGGAACATTCGACTTTATCGCCGAGGAATCAATACCCCCAATTCCCACCGCTCGGTTGAACAACCTAAGATCGAATACAACAACATCTTCAGGTAACCGGGAACTTTCTTTCTAGGTTGTACAACTCTCGTATCTCGTCCTAACACTTGGGCAGGGACTCGTTCATCTCATTCATCCTGGGTGCTAGCCCGACACGGGGTGCATCACACCCGTAAATTGGATGAGTGACCATCCAACTTATAGAAACTTATCACCGTATTAATCCAATTTCATGACTCCCTTGCGTAATTCTCAAGCAATACCGACTTAACTTTAGTTTTCTCATTTATGGGACCTACGTTCTCACAGGTTTAGGTTCTATCCTAGGCTAGACTTAGCGACCCAACAAATACCACACTTAGGCGTATAAGATCTTAGGTCATATCATTACATAATACAAGGTATATATTCATGCCGAAACTTCTAGCTCGACATTAGTCAGCTTAACCAAAAACTAACAAAATTAAACGCATAGCAAGATCAACTAAACCGAGAATCTTCTCACCTTGGCCACATGGTAGACACACTTCCAGAATGGCTGACGGTCATACTGCTTTCGGGGGTTTTACCCCACATTGATTCTCCATCATCTTTTCTCAACCCAGAAGATCCTTCTGTAGAATATGAACCCTGAAACACGAACCCTATTAGACTTTAGCGGGAACCTGCTAAAAATAGAAACTTTCCATTTATGGAAATCTGTCATAAATGGAAACTTCCTGAAAAGGAAACCTGCCCAAGAGAAAACTTTCTGAAAAAGGAAACTTTTCTAAGATGGAAATTTGCCATTTTTTGAAAGTTCCCAGAAAGGAAAGTTATGGAAAAATAGTAAATTACTTATCGATCGAAGCAACGTTCATGGCAGTGACTCCAAAACCTTCGACTCTTTAATGGCACGACTGTCACTCCACTTATGCAGCTCTCTAGGTTCCTCCGGTTCCCTAGCTTCCACCGCCTTCACCAGGATCTCCTTTCCGGTCCGAGTCAGCCCCAACCCACTAGCAAATCTCTTTTCACTCCAAGCTCAGCCATGCTCTTCCCGAAGTCCGCTAGAGCTTCCTAGACTTCCGGCTGATTAAGGTCCCACTTATCTTCACTTTTAAGCTCTAGGGTTTTAGTGACTTCTTCTGCAAGTATCTTCCCAAACTCCTCAAACCCTTTTCCTTCTTTGACGATGTCGTCCTCTGATAACTCCACGACGTTGCTGCCAGCTCCACCGCAGTTCACCTCCACCACCGCCATGGGAACAATCTCTCGTCATGTGTTATCCTCCTTTTTCTTCTTCTCTCCTATCGTCTCCCCCTCCTCGACTTCTTTCTTCTCCACCATAGTATTGTCACCACTGCTCAACTTCGCCTCTTCCAACATTTTGGATCCCCTCCGTTTGTCCATGGGGATAATCATCTCTGCCGCATCACCGTGGCCCTCGCCTACTTCTCCACCCGAGATCACCTTTGTCTTATTTCCTTTCCACCTTCACGTCGGCTCTTCTTCTTCTCCATGCTCTATCTCCATCCACTACAAGAAAACACGCAATTTGCGAGAGAAATTTGCGAGGAAAACTTGCACTCGCAAATTTGCGTGGAAGTTGCGACTGATTTGCTAGGAGAATGGCGTTCCTCGCAAATCAGTTGCAAATTTGCTTCGAAAAAGTTGGTCGCAAATTTGCGACTGATGTGCGAGTAAAATCTTTTTGTCGCAAATTTGCGACTAATTTGCTAGTACTAAGCGAGGGA
>OVAN01013516.1:0-12781 GCA_900406275.1 Anastatica hierochuntica
TCGTGCATATCTTTTCGTGGAAATATTCCTTTTTCCCCGATTTTCCTATATGTTTTTGAGATCCTTCCTTATCTTCTTAAAGCTTGATATTTTCACGAAACCCTGGTGAACCGTCATTGCAAGTGGGCCGGTTCTCACTCGAAAATCGTAAGTGGNCGGTACTCCTTCACCATCAACCATCTTGCCAAACTTACATCTTCTCCTTTTACCAGTGGAAGGATTCAACAGAAACAAAATAGCAACCTCGATAACCAAAGTGTAGCCTCGGGCCTCGTTAACACACTGAGCTAGAAGAAGAAGGACGAAAAAGGGGGCCGCAAAAAGAAAAAAAAGACACGAGAAAGATCAAGAAAAGCTTAAAAAGCTGGAGATGAAGAAAAAAAAATTTATAAAGAAAAGAACTTCCCAAAAATATTTGACGGGAAGCATCTTCAAAAGGCTTCGCAAGGAGCGCCAATAACCAATCACATGACGACAATCCAAATATCCGCAAGACCTACACTAAGAGGGCCCACATGCTCGCAAAAATAAATGAAAGGTCAAAAGCAGAGGGGACATTTCGGCGGCAAAATGAAATTCCCAAAGCAAAACCTTAGGACACGCGTCCATCCAAAGCTCACATCGACATTTAAAGAGACTATCAAAGGACCAAGGCTCGATCATAATCTTTTTCAATCGCTTCGACAATCGAACCGAGGGGGAAACTAACTGTTGAAGGAGGGATTAGCACCCTTTGATCGAACCTCGGCCCATTAACAAGGCCAAAAATGAATAGGGCCAAAAAAGAGAAGAAGGCCCATCCAAGCTTTGAGGACCACCTCAAGGAGAATTACGTGAGCAAGTTCCCACCTTATAGAGAGGAACGCTTCGAAGAACAAGACAAAGGAGACAACATGACATCATCCCCTGAAGATAAGAATAAGACACGCAACACCGATTACAAGGAATGAGATGAAGAATATGGCGGAGACGTACGAAAAGCATGTCAAGGACTCTAGACCCTCCTGCAGGCGGCAGAAGCCCATACCCGACAAACTGGACTTCTCGACAAACGTGTACGCAGGCGGCAGATCTGCTTGGCTGCAGATAAAGCAAACTAGGGATAATACAAGAAGACGAGAGCAAATTAGGAAAAGACCATACATAAATTGGCGGGAAGCAATGACGTGGAACAAGAGGAAACGCCTATAAAAAGAGAAGACCCATAAGACAGAAGAGGATCCAATCTTTAGCTTCCAAAACACTCATCTTGGAATATCGGTCTCGCTATCCACGAGGTCATCTTTGTTTTCTCTGAATACAATACTTTTCTACCACAAATTCTCTAAGTATTACATTGTAGTTTGGTTTGATAACTAACAGTTATGAAAAAATAGTTTCTGAGATTACAAAAAACAATAATTGTTGAAGAAAAGCAAGATATGGTAGAATTAAGAAAAGAACATAAAACGTTTCCACATAAAGAGTAAGAAAGTTATAAGGATCAATCCAAAACAAGTTTCTGACTGTATCTATACATGTTTAATTTTTTTTCCTGTATTACTATTTTTCGAACCTTTTTGGAAAGCAGCCAAAGATTTTTCGAGTCATTTAATTGACAATGAAAAGTTCCACGAAATTTTATTTTCTATTTGTTTTCTAGTTGTACAAAGAAAAAACCTGAAACTGAAGGGAAACTAGCCATTTACCATGCAACCTTCTTGGAAAATTGAAGTGAACCTTTCTGCAAAAGCTGGGAAGTTTTACTCGGTTTCTATCATGCATCAAGTTTGCTCTTACTTACCAGTGTTCTCACACATCTTACAAACCTCCTTCCTACTTGAATATGGATGAAGTTGTATATAAAACAAATTCTCTGGCTGATAAAATTTGAGGGAAGTTTAGTTAACAGAACTGCTGCTCGCATAAGGAAAAGCTTAGAATTATGAAAGCAAAGAAGAAGAATAAAAGGCCTTAGAAGCCAGCTATGATAGAGTTTTTTCGACTGCAAGGGACGAAGCAGTGTTTAAGGTCCAGGCCTAATCATGAGTTGGGGCCACAAAGGTCCTATGTTCAAAAGCCCACGAAAGGCCATTATAAACGGAAAGATGTTGACAGAACCCAATGCCATCAACAGGAAAAAAAACAAATTTTCTGCCTCGGGGGCACCTTCTTCTCTTCTTCTCTTGGGTGGTTTGCGACAGGAGGATCCTCGAAGCTCAGGAAATCAGGGTGACCAGAAGCTAGGGAAACCAACATCACCTCCATAGCGGATGCGTTTCACCTTTGAGCAATGCCTCCATAAAGTCTATGCAAACCCTCAACTTGTCGTTCTTCTTCCGAACTACAACTACGTTTGCTAGCCATTATGGATTATGAACTTCTCTGGTAAACCCAACCGCAAGAAGGTTCTTAACCACGTCATTGATAATGGCATCTCGTTTGGGTGCAAACTTTCTTCTTTTCTGCTTGACGGCTAGGTATGTTGGGTCCACGTATAGTTTGTGTATTATGACCTCCGGACCTATACCTGGCATATCTACATGGGACCACGCAAAGAAGTCAGAGTTGGACCTTAGAAAGTCGATCAACCTTTGGTGTATGCCTTCCGGTAACCTTGACCCTACTTTGAGGTTTTTCCCCGGTTCTCCAGGTGTTAGGGGTACCTCATCTAGCTGTTCCACTTCCGGCTCCTTTGTATGACTTACGGGAAGTGGTTTTTGTAGTTGCTACAAGGGCACCATCTTGCCTTTTAGGGTAGTATGATAGCATGATCCAGCATTTTCTTGATCACCTTTGATCTCTCTGTTTCCCCATGGTGTCAGAAATTTCAGCACTTGATGCAGGGCCGAAAGTATTGCTCCCATCTTGTGTATCCAGGGTATTCCCATGATCATGTTATAGGCAGAGAGGTAGTCCATGACAGAGAACTTGGTGGACAGGTTTATTCCTCTAGCATAGATAAGGAGAGTTATCTCTCCCACGGTCTGTTTGACCTCTTCGCTGAAACCTTCAAGTGGTGTGGCCTTCTTGGTTAAGGTGTCTTGGGCTAGACCCAAATCCATGTATGCCCTCAAGAAGAGTATATTTGTGGAGCTTCCGTTGTCGATGAGAACTCTCTTCACCAAACAATTTGTCACCGACAAAGAAGCAACCAGAGCATCGTGGTGTGGTGCCAAAATCTTGTCTTGTTCTTCGACCGTGAAGCTGATGGCCTTGCGGCTGTGATTTTGACGCTTGGCCTCCGAGACGCCCTATATATTCTTTGCGACCCTCGTGATTTTCTTAGTGGTGGCGTGGGTGATACCGATAACTTTTGATCCTCCTGATATGAAGTTAATTACTCGATCATGTCTTGGAGGAGACTCTGGGGCTTTATATTCTGCAGGGTCGTCCTCTTGGTTGCTCAGTAGCTCTTTGGCTTTGCTAGAGAGAAACTCTTACAGGTATCCTTTCTTAAGAAATTCATTGACTTCTAGCCTCAGAGACATGCAATCTTCTATTCTATGACCATGGTCATTGTGGAAGTCGCACCACTTGTTGGGGTTCCGATGGTGATTGGGCTACTTCAGCTTTTGGAGCCATCGGACTTGGTTTCCCATCTATTTCATGACTCCTACAAGTTCTCCCTTTCATATCGATAGATTCGAGATGTCTGGCCAAGTGGTCAATGTAGAGAATTTGTCGCCGTCTGAATTTTCCAAGGGCTTGTGCCTAGACTTGGCTCCTCTGCCTCCGTCTTCCTTCGGAGGGATTTGATAGGGCTTATCGTCTCTGGCAGCTTTCTTGGTCCTTATGACCCGAGATTCTTGTTTGGCAACCATATCTTCTTCCCACTTGATCTGCGCTTAGGCCCGAGAAAGCACGTCTTCCCTCGTCTTGCATGGGTACTTGGTTAGCTCTTTGTATAAGTATCCATTAGCAAGAAGCCCTCTTTTAAATTCTCAAATCGCGGTTGAAACGATGCACGTAATTTCAGAGTGGCTCCGCCTTGCGTTGTTTGATTTCGTAGAGATCATCTGATGACTTAGGGGTCACCCTGCTGCTGGCGAATTTCTCGATGAACAAGTCAGTCAGCCTGGCGAAAAATCTTATGCTTCCGTTTGGAATTGTGATGAACCATTGCAAGGCGGCTCCTGTCATGCTAGACCCGAACCCCTTGCATATAGCCACTTCCCTGAGTTCCTTTTGGATTGCCATAGTAAGCATCTTCTGCCTATATTGTGCAATGTGGTTGTCTGGGTTGGAAGTTCCATCGCATGGCCTGAAGAAAGGAAAATTGAATTTCCTTGGAATTTCTACAAGCGCGATCTCGTCTATGAAGGGAGTGTATGCGTAAGAGTTTAAGGCCCTTCTTCTTAGAGAAGGTGCGACACCTGAAAACGTTCAATCATTGACTTTAAAACCTCAAATTTATTGGAGAAAATTTGCTCCAGGCGTATGGCTTCGTCGGACTGATGGGTAAGATCTACGGCTTGCTGTTCTTGCACGTCCATGGGGTCTCCCAGTTCTCGAGCATCACCTTGATTCTTTTGGACTCTGGTTGCCGCTAGGCCGTTCCTTTCCCCTGTATTGTTGCCAGGGGAGTCTCCAAATTTTGTATCTGGGCTATGGGGACTCTGAATCTTTTGTATGCTGCCTGACTGGCTGTTAGCATCGAGTTTGTCTCCCTGAGGGCTTCATTCTCCAGCTCGAGTTGCTGCAGGCGTTGTGCGTCCTCCTAGAGTTTTTTCGTGCATGCCTCCACCTGCTTCTTTAAGGCATGTAACTCTGCAGTTGTCGCATCGGTTCCAACTGGAGTTTGTTCTCTTCTCAGATGTTCTATCTCCTTGAGTCTTTTCTGCAAGGTTTCCAACTGAGATATCATCTCCTCATGGCTGAGATAAGTTTGCACGAGTGTTGTGATAGCGACGTCAATGTTTTCTCTTCCATTGTCACGTAGTTTTGAGTTTGAGCTACCCTCCTTCTAAGGTCAAGCTGTTATCGATGATTTTGGGGATGTTCTTCGTAAACACCACGAAGGAAAGAAGAAAATATCTAATCGCGGATGTATGAATGAGTCTAAGAAAAGAGGTTTCTCGTGTACTGATCAAAGAAAACATCGTAATTATCCTAAGGCATTCATGTTTATCTCTTTGTTTTATCAAAATATAACAGTCGGCTAATAGACGGCCGGCTTCTTGCTTCTGGCATCCTCGGACGTCCAGCTTCCTACTTTTTTTGCGTTCCTTTGCCTTAGGGTTTTACTGTCGTACTCCATCTAAACCAAGGGGAATTCACAAGACTCAAATTACTCCCAACACGGCGCACCTCCTGGACTTCAAAATCAAAGGCTAGACTTTGTACAACTCGATCAAGAAATCTCTGGCATTTCTCACCTGATCTTCACCTCAGCAACGCCTTCAACGACGTCTACCTTGGCAACGACCTAGTTCAGCTCCTAGGGTTTGGCCTCTACCATGGCCTACAAGCGAGTCTCCTCCCCTTTGGCATTGGCCAGTGCTTCCTTGGCATCTATGAGCTCCTCCCTCAGCTCCTTGACCTCTTGGCCCTTGGCCTCAGACTTCTTCTGTAGAACATTAGACCTTTTCTTCTCGACTGAAAATTCTGCCAGGACATCCTCACTGGCTCTTTGGGCCTTGGTGGTCTGGTTCAGCTCCTTGGCTATAGCCTGGTAAACCTCCCTGGCCTTGGCCTCTACCACGGCCGGCAAGCGGTTCTCCTCCACTTTAGTGTTGGCAAATGCCTCCTTGGTAGATTTTAGCTCCCCCCCTCAGCTCCTTGACCTCTTGGCCCTTGGCCTCAGACTCCTTCTGCAGAACATTAGCCCTTTTCTTCTCGACTTAAATTTCTGCCAGGGTATCCTCACTAGCTCTTTGTGCTTTGTTGGGCTCCTCCTCCAGGGGTACTACATCTCTATCCTTGAGATGGATAACAGCTAGAATCTGCAAGAAATGAAAGATGGATGTCAGCAATTGCCTGGGGTTTTGAAAGAAAATCTAATGCTCACTCACCCCAATGACCCTGGAAAAGAGGTCATCCTCTGAATGAGCTTGTTTGGCCATTATATCAGCCACATGTATGGCCAAAAAGCGATCAACCAAAGCATTCTATTGAGAGGCAGGAAACTCAGCGGGGACTGGAGTATTGGGGGCATCTCTCGCAGGACGAGGCTTCTTGGCGACAGGGGAGATAGTTGGGGTCCTATCCTTTCTCTTCATTGGGGGCTTGCTCTCTATAGCGACAGCGTCGCTAATGTTAGACTCCACATCAAGCAGCTTGGCGTTTACTGCCAAGTACTTTTGAAGAGCTGCAGAAGCCACGTTTCCAGATCGTTTGCTCATGTCCGCTCCTGGGATATTAGAGAAAGTCATAAAGACACAACTTTTTCCAAGAATTAGTGTTCACTAAGGTGGGAAACTTACCAAAGATGGAGGTTAATCCCAAGATGTGCTTGCTAACAAGGAAGTCCACAACCCTAAAGCTTTCGGGCACACGAAGAATCACCTTTGCCCCTTGTTTGCCTACCTCAGGAGCTGGAGTCTTCACCCCTACACAATCACACAACAAACGCAAAAGTAACGCGTTATCAAGGCCATAAAGTTATTGACATAATCAAATCTACAGACCTTTGTATGCCCATATTTTCCTAAACCCTAGGTTTGCCCCCATTGAGAGGAAGAAGTAGCAGTCCCTGAAAGCCTCGTCCTTTGCCCTCTGTACCTGATGTGGCCAGTCATCCACCAAGACCTTCCTATATTGTCTAAGGCGGAGGTAATATCTTTGAGGCTCACCCTTATAGAAGAAAAAATAATAAGAGTAGAGAACCTCATCAGCCCCCACCTTCAGGGACTTAAGTTTTGCTAAGTCCTGGATGGAGGTCGAAATACGAAAAGCAGAAGGAGAGAACTTGCTATGACAGATCTCCAGTCAGTTGGCCACTTCAATGACCAACGATGGCAGAGACTTCTTGAAGCCCGCCTCTAAGAAGACCTCATAAATTGTAATTTCTACAGGACCACAGTCGGAGGCCCTTTGGTGAGTCCCAAGACTTTGGAGGAGCAGACTAGGAGGGAGAACAAAAAGAATTCATGCTTCTTCTAAGTTCTCCTGTGAGAGAACCGACGGAGGATCAAGATCCACGATGGCTTTAGGAGGCATTCTATAAAGGCTACATTCTTTCAAAAACACTATTTCGATCCTAGAAAGATTTGAACAAAGAAAAGGAGGTCAAGGAAAAATTTACCTTAGTTAGAAGACAGAGCGGTTGAGGATACGAGCTACAGAGCGGTTGTAGATCTGCAAACCAGAAGGGCAATGGTCAAAACATGCATCACTACCTTAGAAAAAAGATTGTTAAAGCAAACCCTAGGAAAAAATCGTGGCGATTTTCTCAATCGCATCAACGAGATCAACATTATGGAGAAAAAAGAAATACGAGTTATAAGAAAACAACAAAAGTACTCGCCGGAGACGCGAAGGAGACAGAGGTTTCTGGAAGAGAGAGCTTTGATCTGGCGCAAGAAAAAGCTTATAAGTCTGAAATGGCAGAGACTCTCCAGTTTCCCGCCTATCTAACCCTAACGATAGTGGACCAAAATCGAACGAGTCCAGATGTTGCTACATAATTTCAGCCCAAGAATGCATCAACAGATGTGGCCCGCTAATACTAACGTTCAAGGATGAAGCCTTAGCGACATGGGCCAACGATGCTGGCGACAACCATAGCTCTGGCCACAGTCATTTAGCCTACAGGTCCAATTCTACACTAAGGATAAGTCTAAAAATCTCCTAAGAAAGAATTTACTCTTCGAATTCTACACGTAGAAAATGAAGAGTGGGGGACAATTGTTGAGGTTATTTTATTCCCTTAGAGTCTAGCCTTAGCCAGACCGGCGCGCATTGATAATCCCTTTAGTTGGATGTAAATACCAAGGACACATAGCCATGCCAAGGCCATGAGCTAAGACTGAGAGAATATTCCTCGTTATATAATTTGAATATTAGAGATGAAGACAATTGCCTTATAGATTTATGCAAGTATTCCCTATTGTATAGATACACTTAAAACTAGAAGTTATCCATAAAGAATGTTTAGGAGAGAGAACAAGAAAAAAGATGCAATGGATTCTTTATTGATATGAAAAGAAATCAATTACATTGTATGAGTATTGAGCTCTGATTTTTTGGATCCTTGAATTAGGGTTATTCCCTTTGTATTTCTAATATTCAAATAAGAATATTTTCATATCTTTTATGGATAACATCTAGTTTCGAGTCTATCTATACAATAAAGAATATTTCCATAATTATATAAAGAAATTGTCCTTATCTCTAAGATTCAAATTATATAATGGGGAATATTCGCTCAGCGCTCATGGCCTTGGCGTGGCTACGTGCTCTTGGCTAAGGCCTTGGTAAACACATTCAACCAAGGGGGTTATCTACGAGCCCTTGATCTAGTTAAGGCTAGGCTCTAGGGGAATAAAATTACTCTCAACAGTTGTCCCCCACTTTTCATTTTCTACATGAAGAATTTGAAGAGCAAATTCCTTCTTATGAGACTTTAGGCTCAGCCTTAGTGCAGGATTGGCCTTGTAGGCTGAACAATCGCGATCAGATATGTGGCCGTTGTCAGCGTCATTGGCCTTGGTTACTAAGGCTTCATCCTTGGTGAATAACCGCTAGAGTTAGTGGGCCACACTTGTTGAGACATTCTTGGGCCTAAATTTGATAGCGACATCTGGACCTTTTGATTCTTGCCTACCATAGCTAGGGTTAGATATGCGGGAAACTGAAGAGTCCCTGTTATTTTGAACTTATCAGCTTTCCATTGCGTCAGATCAAAAGCTCTCTTCTCCATAAATCGTTGTCTCCTTCGATTAAAATTTTGTTTCCAAGGACATCAGGACATGGACAATGGTCCAACACATATCCTTATTATACACAATACCATATTATACAGTTATCTAATAATTATAATAAATTGAAAAACTTAATAATTGAACATCACTATATATATATATATATATATATATATATATATATAACTTTTGCTCCATGCAATATTAAGTGCATATACGTTAAACCTACAAACTATATATAGTGTAAACTAACTTATATTTTTTAATACTTAAAAATAAACAAAAAAGTATCAAACATTCATCAAATATTAGACATTCACCAAATACCAAAACATACAATCAACTCGTACTTTTTTCAATACTAGATAAACGGTATTAAATTTCACCAAACATTTGTTAATTGTAACTTTTACATAATAAAATATAAACTAAGACCCGAAATCCTAATTCAAATGTATAGTATCATCAATCCGGTTCAATTAAAATAGTGATCCTAGTAGCACTAGTAGAAAAAATTGCTATAGCCACGTTTTAGCCACGAAAAAATGTGGCGTGGCTTTTTTT
Organism: Anastatica hierochuntica; assembly: GCA_900406275.1. Classification (NCBI taxonomy): domain Eukaryota; kingdom Viridiplantae; phylum Streptophyta; class Magnoliopsida; order Brassicales; family Brassicaceae; genus Anastatica; species Anastatica hierochuntica. Next base: position 9,408 of record OVAN01013516.1, read on the forward strand.
GTGGTAAAATCATGACAAAATCGTGGCAAAATCATCTATATAGCCACGATTTTGCCAGAAAAAAAAGCTACGATCATATAGCCACGATTTTGCCACGAAAAAAAATCGTGGCTATATGATCGTAGCTTTTTTTTTCGTGGCTAACCGTGGCTATATGGATGATTTTACCACGATTTTTCCACAAATTTGCCACGATTTTCGTGGCTAATCATGGCTAAAACGTGGCTATAGCAATTTTTTCTACTAGTGTAGAGAAAATGTTTGTGATTCTTTCTTGATAATTTTGATCCTAATAAACAACTTTTTAATAATATACATGTGGCACTAATAAATATATGTTTGGTGGCCATAAAATATTAGAAAAGAAAATTAGTGATCCAAGAAAATTGTAGAAAAAATTGTGGTTTTAGTCCCCACGCTTATGGTCTGGCCGAGTTGAATATCATCATCAAGAGATACGAAAACATGTACACGCAAAATTATTGTTTTATTTCTAATAAATTCTACAGTGTTTACAAAATCTTGTGTTTGTATAATGTATCTCTCCGGCAAATCCTCTAAAATCGAATGGCCACCAAGATTACAATATTACATTACATACATCTATTGAGAGATTATGTTGAGAAGCGAGGTTCGTGTTTTAATCAACCCTCGAAATAATCTTTCTAGATTCTTCTCAAACCTTCCAATCCATAGCTCGACGTTCTGAAGCTTCATATGAATAGCCTCCTGAGAGATATAATCACCACAAATCGCTAAATCTACATCCTCAAACTCGTTCTTGATCATTTTTTGATCATGAAACTTCTTGCTCATGAGGACCAAAGCCAACTTTCTCTTCATGTTATCGTTCCCGTTTTTTCCGGACAAGAACTCCAAGAATGACTTCAAGACCGAAACTGTCATCGAGACGACACGTCTCAATGCGTGAATCACAGCCAAGAGATGTCCATCACGCTCTTGATCACAATCATGATGACCTCTCATCACTAGCCCTACATTAACGTTCTTCAAGGATCCAAGAAGCTTCTTCACTTCTTTCTTCATGTTCTTCCTGAAACCGACATAGCCCTCGACACTACTCCTTCTCCTAACACAAGACTTAAGAGAAAGAAGGTTTTCATGAGTCTCAACCATAAGATCCCTCGAGAAGTTGCATATATCCATTAGTCTCAACGTACCATCAAGCATTTCCTCCATAAACTCTCCCTTCATCTTCTTCTTCTTCTCATCATTAAACGAAAGCACACTTTGTGTCGAACCCATTTTCAGAAACTCATCCGTACATTCGTACAGATCCTCCAGCCCCTCTAAACAAGAGTAAACCGAGTCAGATGATGTCATTGTTGTCGTGTTCATAGTGGTAAGAAGTTTCTCGAGTGCCTCTTCGATTGCTGCTGCGCTAGGATGAGATCTTGAAGGAAAGCTTATTGATCTTACATGATTCTTGATGATCTTCATCGCCATTTGTTTTACTTTTTTCTCTTTATCTTTAAGCTTTGTTTGTCTTTACTACTGATTATATTCAACGAGCTATATTTATATATCAATGAGGCTTGTAACATTTGCTACTTTGCTCTAACAAAACTTCAACAATAGTAAGATTTTTAATTGTTCTATTTTGTCCGATTGTTATGTCCAAATGTGTGATTATGAGTTGTCTTGTTCTTTTTATAAATTCGATTGTCAAATTATGCGTAACTGTTTAGCCATATAATTAATGGTTTAGTCGATTTTTTGAATTAAAATAATATCAAACGGTCTATAAATTGTCTGGGTAGGTGAAGAAATACAGATCTTCCTCAACCATATTATACCACGTCCTATCCTCCCTAGGTTGTCTTGTTACGTTCCCCTATACGTTTGGCATCAAATTAAATAAAAATATAATATAAAATTTCTTTTGGTAAAAATATAATATAAAGTTTTTAGGGTGATTAATTATTACGAACATCTTGCGTTTTGACACGTGAAAGAAAGTCGAATCTTTTTTTGATTGCTTCCGTATTTGATTGGTTACTTTATATTCGTCGAGAAAATAGAAACTGCAACGTGTATAGTGATTTATATTTTCTTTTTTTTTCCTTTGTACGGGGTTTGGCATAAGTTCTACCAAACAATACTTATGGCTATTTAAATTTTATAAAAAAATTTAAAAAATAATGCTGTATGGAGCAAACGAATTAGTATCAAATTTTAGATTTACATATTGTGAAATAATTATGCAGAATGATTTTCAAATGTAAATTTACGGAACTTACAAACTAAAACAAATATGAGAAATTAATTCAAAAACAGACATTTTAGCTCGTTTAGCTAGACTATATTTTGCTATTTTTTCGTTTGTGAGTTGTTTTATTCCGGTCTGCCTTTCTGCACCACCTCATGTTTGAATAATAGAATAGTTTTTTGGGTCAAAAAAAACAATTATTGGAAATTGTTAAAGGTGGGTTTCACTTCAAAAGATCATATCCAAAATCATAGCTAGACTCTATGAGACTGGTTTCTTTTTGTAATAATTCTATGAGACTAGTTTTCATGGGTTTAATGGTCGACTTGGCAATAAATGTTGTTGAATTGTGATCCAACTTGAATTTAAATTAAAGAAGGAAGAGTTACAAGAAGAAGAAAAGTTGTTAATGCCAAAGTCAGACGAAGTGTGTTAAAACCTGATAAAACTTTGTTTACAAGTCTAGTGAAGTCTTGTGAAGTCGAGAAGGAAAATCTAGTAGAACCTGACACAACTTTATTCACTAATCTGGTGAAATCTTCTGAAGTCGTGGAAGGAGAAAACCTGGTAAAACTACGTAAAAATCTGCACAAAGACATTGTTGAAATTGTGCGTTTTGGAGCAGGTTTGGGCATAAGTGAAGCCTCTGATTGCAACAGGAGGTTCTCATTATAACCCTAAGTATATATATTTTGTTCTATCATCTTCTCCTAGCCAAGCCACAACAAAAGGAGAGTTCTTGGTGGCTTTAGAGAGAGAGAGAGAGAGAGAGAGAGAGAGAGAGAGAGAGAGAGAGAGNATGGTGATAGAGTATCTCTTGGGTTTCTTCTTGGTTATTTCCTCTTCTGTTGTTCTTCTTTTTCATTGTTCTTGAAAGTAGTGTGAAACCCTGATTGTCTAATTCTTTGTCTTGGGCCAGAATGGATATGAGCCTGAGTATTATATAACAAGTAATTGGGTCAAGAGAAAGAGAGAGATAAAAAAAGCCTTTTAATTGTTTTCGGTTGGATCATAACAACCTAATAGCTTAAGAGAGGGTTTAAGAGAGTTTTTTTTTTCTTGATCTTCTTCTTCTTCGATTTTCTTGTAACGGGAGAGAGAGAGACTTGTTGTATCTTGTTGATTCTTTTTAGTGGAGCTTTGT
>OVAN01013517.1:0-12781 GCA_900406275.1 Anastatica hierochuntica
CACCCCCTATTTATACAAAAGCACCTCCTCAATGGATGGTGGGGATTGAATTGATCTAACGGTGGAAATTGATTCCACTTCTACAAGTCTTTCCTTATCTAAGTATTTCCATATCCTCTCCTAGTATTACCATTACTAGTTATTTCCATACTTTCTCCCCAAGTATCTCTAGAAGCTTCTAGAACATTCTAGAAAATATCAAAGGGAGAGAAGTACAGAAAATCGCCTAAGTGTTGATAAGAGGATCTCGTGTCTTCCGGGTGACCCAACACCTGTTTCACAACCAACTTTTGAGAATTTGGTATCATACTTCCGAAGGAAACCGACGATTTGCTGAAGTTTATAACTTGTCATGTGGCATCACCGAACACACGTAGAATTTCTTTAAGCGTAACACACTGCTCAATCATGGCTTTACACACGAATAAATTGTTGCCAGCGAATAGCAAGTGTTGGATAGATGGTCCTTGCTCTGAAAACTTAATACCACTAATTCTCCCTTGAACCTCTGCCTTATTTATTAAGTGTGTGAGCCCTTCGGTGCATAAAGCAAAGAGAAAGGGGGACAAAGGGTCACCTTGCCTCAACCCTCTTTTAGGATGAATCAATCCAAAAGGTTGATTGTTAATTAGCACCGCAAAGGAAACAGATGAAATGCAAGAGAGAATCCAGCCAACCCATTTTTGATGGAATCCAAGAGCGATGAGCAAACGATTTATGTATTCCCATTCTACCCGGTCGTATGCTTTTGACATGTCCGTTTTGATGACTATATACTCCTTTGAAGTAGCATCATGAGTTCGCAATGCGTGTACCACTTCATGAGCCACTAAGATGTTATCAGAGATCAACCTTTCAGCAACAAAAGTTGTTTGCGTTTCAGATACAATTTGTGGCAGAAATGGTTGTACACGTTTCACCAATATCTTCGCAATTGTCTTGTAAAGGACCGTACAAAGACTGATCGGTCTCAGGTCAGACATCAAAGATGGATCAGAGACCTTTGGAAGAAGACTGATAAACGTAAAATTCCATTCCTTAGGCATCAAACCAGTGGAGAAGAAATTTTGTACCTCCTGCGTCACTTGAGTACCAACAACAGCCCAATACTGCTGAAAAAACAGTGTCGTCATTCCATCGGGGCCCGAAGCACTCGAAGCTTTAACCGCGAAAACCGCCGCTTTGATTTCCTGTTTCGTCATCGGCGCAATCAGCTTTTTGTTCATCCTAGTAGTCACTTTCGGCATAAATCCGGAGAAGAGTTCTTGAAAGTCAGACGGATTAGAGGAGGAGAATAAATTTGAGAAATAAGCGATAGCCACTTCACCTTTAGAAGCTTCTGATCTCTGTTCTACACCACTTGAGTCAATAAACTTCTCAATCCACTTTTTTGATCTATTGGCTTTCACACTATCATGAAAAAATCTCGTATTATCATCTCCTTCCTGCACCCATTTTTCTTTAGATTTCTGTCTCCAATATATCTCTTCGTCTTTATAAGCCATAATCAGTTCCTTTTTGAGATATTGGAGTTGGTCACTGCTTGGGTTACTAGAAGATTGTTCCTTCTCAAGAGCCTCTTCAATACTCCTAGCTTTCTCTTTTGAATTCATTTTGTTGTCTTTTTTCCATTTACTTAGGCCTCTTCGACATGCTCGTAATCTCTCTGAAACGGTAGCATTGGCATTAGAAAACCCACCAGTCCAGTGTGCTATGATCGTTCCTTTCACTCCAGTTTTGTTAAGAAACCTTTTATCAAAGCTAAAATGGCCTGTGTAGCTTTCCTGAGAGATCACCAATTTAACCAATACGAGACGATGGTCGGATCCCCTGAATTCTAAAAAAGCTTGACTAGAAGCTGGAAAATCCTGGTACCAACACTTGTTCCCGAAGCATCGATCGAGCCTACTTTGAATCCACAACTTGTTTCTTCTGCCACACCAAGACAACATGTTACCTTTGCTAGGAAGCTCAATCATGTTGCATAAATTTAGCATATCATTAAATTGAACAAAGGAACTTTCACATCTATTCGGACCACCTAATTTTCCCCATTATGCTTGATTTCATTAAAGTTACCAAGCATACACCAACAAGAATTTCTGTGAAGTCCAATTCTACTCAACCGTTACCAAACCACATGTCTTCTACTTACACACGGATCCCCATATATACATGAAACAAAAAAACAACTGATCCCTATCTTAACTTTTAAGTAAAGGAGATGATGATCAAAAAACAACACTTCTACTTCAACTCCTTTCTTCCAAAACAAGGCTAGACCTCCTGACTTTCCAATAGGATCAACCGTAAAAACCTTCTCATATCCTAGCCATACTTGAACATCTACTAGTGCATCCCGTTTCCACATCGTTTCCATTAAAAACAAAAGATCAGGGAAATGAGTTTTTCTCATCTCCTTGAGACGTGGAATTACCAAGTCTTGAGCTCGGCCCAAGCCTTGGCGATTCCAACTTAGAATGCTCATTTCTTATTCGGCCGTCCCTCCTCTGGGACAGCCTTTGGTTCCTTCCCTTTAGCTTTTTTCCGGGGCACATACACAGATCAAATAGGCTTCCTCTTGTGGTCTTCAACCATCTTAATGTCCATATCATCAACAGGCATAGTCTTGACCGTCAAGTTAGGATCAGAGGGATGATTTCTGTTGTTCTTGGAAGGCCTCCTTCGTTGGGAAGGTTTTTTCATTTTGATCCCGGAAGAGCCAGCTTGAGAGACGCTAGCCGTGAAAACCGTTGAACCAAAACGAAAGTCTTCAGAGAAGCCTTCCATGAATCCTGCTGCCTTCAGAGCCTTTTTCTGTTCCACTTCAAGACACCAACTGGTTCTTCTTCCTGCCTGAATAGCTGATGACATCAGCTTGGGAATGTTAAGACTTGGATCACCTATTGCCATCAGCTTGTTATTCGCATCATAGTTAAACACCAACCCTTTGCCCTTGCTTAGATTGCTGGTAACCAACGGCATTGGCTCCTGCCTGAGAAAGGACTTTTGAGCAATTGGATCGTGTTCAATAGCAGCCAAAGAGCTTCTAACTCTGTCTTCTTTGATCTTTAAATCATCTCCATTTGCTGCTATTAAATATCTTCTCATTTCTTCAAGAACCTGTTTAGATATTTTAGGTCTCCCAGTGAGCGGATCATTCCCAACTTGCGCATCAGTCAAATCACCAAATAAAGGATCTGATTTCTCTAGAAGTGGTTCGGTGGTTATGCTCTGCTTCCTTGTTTCAGACACAAAGGAATTCCTGTTTAGAGAAGCCTTAATCGACTTTAGAGGACAATCCCTTATGTCGTGGGTCAACATCTGACACGAATAACACCTCTTCTGTATCCTTTCGTAATCGAAGAATACCGTAGCGGAACCGCCGTTTCTCAGATGTATCAGCTTTGATCGCTTCAATGGTTTGTTAAAATCCAAATACACTTGAACTCTGACATAGTCTTTTGATTGAGCTTTCGAAGGGTCAAAGGCTACCTGCTTCACACGGATCGCCTTTGTCGTGTAAGAACACACCAGAATGTTCTTTATCTGTACCCACACAAGCGCAAATCCGAGATAATCCTCAGGGGGCTCTTCAACCCACCGGTTCATCACCAACGCCCATTCGTTAAAGGTATGGATACCTTTCTCCAAGATTTCAACTAATTCATGTTCATATGAGAAGATGAACTGAAATCGCTCTTTAGACAACGCTACTCCTTTCACCCTTTCATATTTCTGCCACTTCCTTGGCATGTCGAGAATCAGGTCCGACATCTTCACTGCTTTCGGATTTAAGACCCTCCATATGAGACTGAGAACATTTCTTTCGTTGGAATAATACTCCGGTGCATCAAGCATAACGAATGGAACTTCTTCTTCTGCAAGAGATAGCTCCAGCATCGCACGATTCAGTTCGGAAGCCATTACTTTCGTTCACTCACTTGAAGCTAGAAAGAAATGAATTTTGAAAAGATGAAGAAAACCCAAAAAACAGTGCAAAAAAAGGAGAAAGATGAGCTTTTCAGATAAGATTTCTTAGAACACCGACGTGGAGCCACCGTGATCACAAGGGAAAGTGAGCTCTTTTTCATAAAAGTGAATACTCTTTCTGAGAAAGAGAGGCTTAAGCCCACAAAAGGGGAACCCGGTTGGATGGGTTATATCCACTCATTTTATGTAATAATGAATGTTAATTTAGTTTAGACTTTTTGAGTCTACCCCCTATTATCACTACCAGGGTTGTAAACTACTTTACTCGAAGACTTGCCTGCAAATGGCGTTGTTCTCGGTCCAAAAAACAACCTACATTTCAGAACGTAGAGAAGCAAACAACAAATACAACAACAAACAAACGAACACTATACAAGCGCAAATGGTGGGCTTGGAACACAAACTAAACCCTGAACACACACTGACCCTCTCTCTCTCCCCCCTTATTACCCCAAGAAAAGAAGAAATATCACAAATTAACATAAAGATCTGGACAAGAAACAACAAAGACCTGCTTCCTTCATATAAAGCTCGAACCTTTGCGGCAAGAATATTTCCAATGCTATCCAGCTTCAGGCTTCAGGTCAAGGAACTCACTCTTGTCAGTGTCTGTGCTGTTCCTTGGAGGATCTGAATCTCTTGCTGTCCCGTTCTGACTTCTCCGTCTTCTTCTATCCTGAAATTCTCAAAGTTGGTAGCAACTTTCAGCTACAAAACTCTTACCAATGATGACATAAGACTAAGAGACGATTTTTCTAAGTTGAGATGTTTTTCACTGTCCATACCTCTCTAGGAATCGGGTATTCCTCGGACTCGAGCATACGGGCAACTTGGCTCATCCTCGGTCGTTTCTCAGACATTGGATCAACACATCTCAAAGCAGTCAATAGTGTTCGTTTTAAGGCACTTGTAGATGGTTTTGTTTCGAGGTTCGGGTCAATCACTTCTTCTGATCGTCTTTGTTGAACCATCATCTTCAGCCATTCCACCAAATGAACCTACAAAACGATAAAGAAAAAGAATGTCAGCAAACCCTCCTGAGTAAGCAAAGTTTATAAAGGGTTCTTGATGAAAATGTTTTAGTACTTTACCTCAGGTGGTGGGCGAGCATAGTCTACAGGATATCTACCAGTTATCGCTTCCAAGAGTACAACCCCGAAGCTGTAGACATCACTTTTCTCATTCAGAAGCCCGGAATTCGCATACTCTGGAGCTACATAACTGAAAGGGATAAACAAGTTTAACAATAAAGTCATCAAGCTTACTACGCGGAAATAGTAAGGAGAGAGAGGCCACAACATACCCAAAAGTACCCATGACTCTAGTAGTTATAAAACTTTTATCAGCACCGAGAAGCTTCGCGAGTCCAAAGTCAGAAATTTTAGAATTGAATTTGTCATCAATCAGAATGTTGCTAGACTTTATGTCTCTGTGCACCACTTTTGGCTCAATTGCCTCGTGAAGGTACGCGAGCCTGCATCATCGCTCATTTGCTCAGTAGAAAAAATAAGAAGAAAAAAACATAAAGCTGTTACAAGAAAGGGAAAAGCCGATTTACGCTTTGGCTGTTCCGATAAGAATCTTTAACCGTGCCTCCCATGTTAGATACTCGTGGTTTTGATTGTCTCCACGAAGCCATTGCTCCAAATTGCCATTGTTAACATACTCATACACCAGCATCCTTAGTTTCAGAACCAAGAGTTAGCACATTCGAAGATTAGTGAAATTTGGAACAAAATCTACAGGTCAATACAACAGAAGAAACATACCTCTGCGTTCCTTCCATGCAATATCCGAGAAGACGAACCAAGTTTTTGTGGCGAACATGACCAATAGCTTCAACTTCTACTCTGAAGTCTTTGTCAGCTTGCCCTCTAAAAATACAAAACATCACCATATATATATATCAAGAAATGAAATCTTGAACCTTGATTTCGCCATTTCAGGAAACTTACAGATTGTTGAGCAATTTTTTCACGGCGACAGGAGTACCATTAACAAGGTTACCACGGTAAACAACTCCATATCCACCATCACCGATGATATTGTCTCTCGAGAACTGATTAGTAGCCATCTGAAGATCTCTAAGAGTGAACCAATGTCCCCATCCGAGGTGAGAAAACTCAGGAAGCCCAGACAAAGGAGATGGAGCTGACAAAGGGTTAGCAGAAGATACGCTCGATCCATCTTTTTTATCCAATTGATTAAACGAGCCTGACCGGCTACAACTTGCATCGCCATTTTCTGAATCTGCTGATACTCCCTTTTCAGGTTCTTTATCCCCAAATTTCTCACTAATAGAAGGATATCCATTGCCACCACCATTGCTTGATGAAACCTCGTCGATTCTAATCTCTTTAATTTCTTCTGGAACACTAGGTGGAATCTGGCTGCTAACAGGGATTTGAGTAGAAGAAGATCTAGATGTTTTCCTTCTGAAAGTAAGCCATAGTGATATAGCTAAAACTACAACGAAAATCGCGGAGAGAACAATCACTATTAACTCCCACAGCTCCAAACCATTGTACTTTCGAGATAATGCGTTGTTTAGACCAGATCCCATCTTCTCACATCCACTTCATTCACCTGCAAAAAAAGAATGAACAAAAAACCCAAACAATTCAGAATTATAACCATAACTTATTGCTGCTTGAACAGAAATGAGCCAATCAAAGTAATCAAAACCCAGAAACTCAAAAGCTTACACTCAAAAGAAATGGAAACGTATCAAATTTGAGCAACTTACATGTAGAAATCTACACATAGGAACAATGCAAATAACCTCTCTCTCTCTCTCTCTCTTTAGAGTTCAAATTGGAAAAGAAAGAAGCAAGAAGACAAAGAAATCAAACAAAGACTGGGAAAAATCAGAGTCAAGATTGTGCCTAAGTTCCAAGAATTTGCCAGCTGCCTGATTTTCAGCTCTCAAGATCATATGACAGCTAAACATTAAGCTGGAAAGAGAAACTAAAATTCAACAAGCTAATCTATAAAAATCTTTACCGACAATAGAAACTATCAGAAGCTCAAGAAACCCATCAGCATTGTGTGATAAACAGATCAAAGAATGAATAATGATGAAGAGAAGTAGGGTTTTTAAGTAAAAGAAACAAACCTGATGATGGGTGACATTGAAGGGGGAAGAAAAAGTCAGATCTCAAGCAGCATTGACTAGAAAGTTCTCTGCTTTGGATCTTTGGTAGAGAGATCTCTAAAACCTAAAGACAAGTCCCAAAGAAGTGAAAACAAAAAGAAGATCAAAGACAAAGAAAATGTGAGTGGGAAAGATTGAAGCTTTAGCACCTTATCAATTAAAAATAAAAAGATTGAAGCTTTTACTCTCTCTCTTTTTTTTTAAACGATTGAAGCTTTTGCATAATTTGTAAATATTTTATTTTATTTATTGTGGCTTTTAATAGTTTGCAAAAGTGACGACCGACGAAGACGACTTTATTGGTTCTGTGAGTAAAAATTAAAGAAAAAACTTTTTATTTTGATTGTAACTGACAGACTGTATAAGTAATGTAACTAAGGGAATGTCAAAGTAATCTAATTTCACTCGTTGACCAAGGGAAAACTAAACCAAAACTCATTCAACTTTTGGTCTTAAATTGTTGAACGAATGTGTCTTTTGCGTTTGTCTGATTATTAAAAGAAATAAATGTCTAGTTCAATTTCATTTACCAGATGTTAAAAAAACGTCTACTTTCTTGTTTTCTCTTCAAAACTGCATTTATTATGCACGTCATTATCTCGTCCAAGCTTTCTAACGTATAAAAAGACAAAATAAATAATAATAATAAAAATAACCGTAAAATTTTTTTGTCAACAGCTTTATTAACTAAAACGGTCCGAAATTCTAAGTCTTGTTCGCAGAATTTGCGTAACACAGGTTATGCGGGTTAAATCAAGCATCACGTGCTAACTTGTCCATGTGAGTGTTTAAATTGCGGGGAACGTATGGAATAGAAAAAGATGAAACTCCCTTTCCTCGCTTGAATTTCTTTTAGATAAGTATGGAAGATTGGTCAGTCGTGCGAATTCCTCCTCATGCATGGACACCCACATATTAGCCTCTTTCTCCGCCACCATCAACATATCTCGAACATCCAAATCAACATTAGAGAAGACCTTATTATTCCTAACTTTCCAAATATACCACATAATCCATGGGAAACTCATCGATCGGTTCTTTTGAGGGGTCCTCCAAAAAATATGGTCCAAATTTCTAAACACTCAGCACGTGGGAAAGTATCCAGCCCCTGAAGGTACCTTTGAAAAAGTCCAAGTTTGAGCCGGTGGGCATTCAAAAAAACATGATTTCAGTTTCCATATCTACGCCACACTGCATACAATATTCCTCTGAATTGATCCCTCATTTTCGTAGATTTCCATTAACGACAATGTGTCCTGTTAAAAGATGTCATAAGAAATGACGTAGTTTTGGCGGGCATGCTAACTGCCACACATGATTCAGGAGTGGTGATATATCCCAACCAAAACTGACAGGACTTCCACTTTTAGTAACACCTTCTCTGCCAATCCAATATCATATTTTTACCGTGTATTTACCAAATTTTGTAAAATTCCATCCCAGTAGATCTCTACTAGAGGGGCGACCAATTGGTATGCTCATAATAGTTTCCACATCTGACGAAACGATTATAACAATAAGCAGAGGAACATTCCAGGTTCGGATCAATGGATCAATCAAAAGACCGACCGTTAAGTTCAAACTAAACATATAGCTGGTCTTGAGGATGGAGCAGGTATCCACGGATCCTCCCATACGGAGATAGAAGACCCTGAACCACCCATTTATTAAGTCCTTTGTGAACCAGAGGGCGCGCTGAAATAATAATCCTCCAACCATAGGAGGGGGAATAACACTTAAACGAATTCAGAGGTTTGCCCTTTCGATAATATCTACCCTTGAAAATCTCTGCGAATAAAGAATCTGGAACATTTACGAGCCTCCATAATTGTTTTGCCAACAAAGCAGTATTAAAATCATCAATAACCCTAAAACCAATACCCCCTTGAGCTTTGGGGCGACTCTTCTTATCCCATGCTAACCAGTGTAAACCATTTTGTTGTCCATTCGAACTCCACCAGAAGTTCGCTATCGCACTGTAAGTTTAGAGGTGATAGCCTTGGATAAACGGAAACATGACATAACATATACGGTAATGTCGCCGCTATCGATTTAATAAGAATCTCCTTTTCACCCTTTGAGAGAAATTTTGATGTCCATCCATTTATTCTGTCTTGCAGCTGCTCTTTAACAAAAGAAAGAAATTTTTTTTTGACTCGTCCATAACTTTTTGGAAAGCCCAAGTACGAACCCATGCCCCCCCCCATGTTTGTAATCCCTAGAATATTTTTCATCGCTGTCTGAACAGAATATGGGACTTTATGACCGAATTGCATTGATGATTTTGCAAAATTTATCTGTTCAACCGGTACCCTCTCATATTGTTGTAAAATATTCTGCATTGCATGTCCTTTCTCAGAAGTAGCTTTGTAAAAAAAAAACTATCATCCGTAAACAACATGTGAGAAATTCTTTTGACATGATCTTATCACCTTGAGATCGGATGTCAATTTTTTCGTCTCTGTCTTTTTAAAATTTACAATTAAAGCCTCAATACATAGGATAAATAAGTAGGGAGTTAGGGTTGTTATTACTCCATGTGGATAAAGCCCAGGTTCGGTGTTATTACTCCATGTGGGTTGACTATTGATCAAAACCCTATAGCTTACAGATGTGATACACCACATCATCCACTCCACCCATTTTTTTTAGCAAAACCAAACTTTCATAGCAATACCTTAATGAAAGATCACTCCACCCTATCATAATTTTTGTTCATATCTGTTTTAATCGCCATAAACTTGGACTTACACGAATGGTTTGTCCATAACCCATGAAACAGTTCTTGCGCTATTACAATATTATCCGAACTTAGCCGACCCGGGACAAAAGCTGATTTTTTCTCTGAAATCATCTTATAGCCAACATTACAAAGACTAATTGGCCGTAACTATGTCATTTCAGTACTCTGCTATATTTTCGGAAGAAGACAAAAGTTTGTCATCTTAACTTGTTTATCAAAACTCCCTTCCAACAAAAATCGATTAACCCAATCCGCCAATTCCAATTTAATGATAGTCCATGACTTCAGGAAGAAAAGAGTCATCATCGCATATAAACCTGAGGCCTTTTTCGGATGCATCATAAAAAGCGCCTTATAGACCTCATTCTCTGTGACTGCATCTGTAAGCATCCCATTTTTTTGGTCTGATATCGAGACGTGAATCTCATTAAGGAATTCCTCAAACCTCGAGGGACCAGATAAAGTGAAAATATCCTCAAAATATTGAACTGCAATATTACATATATATGTGTCATTTGTGACCCAGTTTCCTTTCGAATCTTGAAAACCCATAAATCGATTCCTTGAAATTCGTTGCTTAGTTTGTGCATGGAAGAAAGACATATTATAATCACCCTCACGAAGCCATTGATTCCTAATCTTTTTGCCTTTAATAGATGCTTCAATATCAATTATTCGATTTCTTATAAATAAAATCTTAACTTCACAATCTTTATTATAAAATATTGAAAAACCATCATTTTTGCCACTTGGGTCTCCCGTTACAATGTTTGAATAACAAAAATGAAATTAAAAATCTTGCATAAAATAAAAATCTTGTTTTGTTTCTAAAAGAAATAAAAACTCTGGTTTGAATTTCCTCCACAACTCCCGCAAGTAGCTTATTATCAGTTTATTACCCATTGTTTGACAGCTCCAACTTAAAATCCTCATTTATCTAAAAATTTAGAAGAAAAGGCAGTCCTCGGTTTATCCGTTCCAGCCTTGGTATTTGTCGGGTAGAGTCCATCACGAATTCAGACCAAATTCTTAGCAACCAATTTCTTCTTTGGAGACACAAAGTTCTGAAAATTACTTTTCTTCGAGCACACACCCGAAAGCACATATTGAGCTCCCTGAGATTTCTTCTTATTGATCGCATTTCCTTGGGATACCAGCTTAATCTGACCCATCACGGGTGGAGCATCCGACTCCGCTGGCGGTCCCACAACAGATCGCAAACTCTCGGTGCTCAACACCACCAAACTCTCATCGACCGCAACAACCACATCCTCTCCCTGACTAACTTCCCCACTCGTAGCCATCACCTCTTTGGCACTGTCGGACCTAACCAAACCGTCTAAAGTTGCAACTTGTGGTTGTATCTGTTCCTTCTCCACAACTCCCTTAACAACCAGTGCCACCAAAGTCTCATTCTCATCACAATGCAAAATTGAATCCAACCCCCTTTATTAGTCGTCTCTGCAGCCTGGATCTCACCCTCCTCCGCTTCAAAAACCAGAGACTTTCACCCTCGCGGTGTAACACGCGTGACCGTCACCTCCATCACTTTTGAACCACTCGCATCAAATGTGTCAGCCACTAAGTCACTACTTCCCAACTGTGACTTTGCTGGGAGGATCTCTTTAAACTAGTTGTGGTGATACTTTGACGATCCCTTCTCACTAACCTTACCCTTCTGACTCCTAGCACTACAATGCTCCTTATCAGAACGAGGCTTTCCCGTCCCTGAACGATAAGCCACACCCTTTCCCTTATGATGTTTTTGTTGCCAGTCGTAAGGAGACGCTAGAAATGATCCATGTTTACTCTCTCCAGTTTGAACAACACCTTTATATCTCACCGCAAGAGAGCTCGAACTATCACCATCTTGAGAACACGATCCCTTAGCATCACCACCACAACATGCATCCTGCGAGACCTGCACCACCTCCATCAAAAGATAGTCATTGATATCTTGATAGAGGCTAAAACATTTGGGGCAGTAACCATACAAACGCTCATACCGACATGTCACTGTTGTCTCTTCACCACTATGAAATTCCAAAGAACTTTCAAAGCAAAACACTTGAAAACCATCAACCTCCACCTGAATTCTCCCATAATCCTCGTCCACCCGCTAACCAACCCTAACGCGCCACCGATCATTTTGAAAGTCGGATATGCCCAAAAATGAAGGGGAACACCCAAAACCCAAATCCAGAAAGTGATAGTTGATGGATTTTTAGGCTCTATCATAGGTTCCTCTCTCACGGTCGACAACATCCATCTCTCAAAGTGGAAAGGACCCATCGCCAACACCGAATTGATGTCCTCACTGTCAAAGTTGAATTGAAACCGACCCATACCCAAATCTGCCCCAGAAACACGGTATTCTACCCACCATATTCGAGAAAGCATCAAGGAAAAATTGCTCATGTCTTGAACCTTGGGGTTCATACACCTACCAACCAAGGTTTTCAAGTAACCTTCAATCAATGTTGTATTATCTAAAGTAGGAACCTTGATCCTCAACTTCGCACTAGCCCCTACCACTTGTTTGAAACCAGCCTCTTTTGCCAATAAACCTGATGCAATATGGATCAGCAGCAAAATCAAAGGGCAGAAGCTAAGTCATGAACTAACAAAGCCAAGGATCATGGCATGGTTTAATGGCTTTGCTAAGGAGCTAATTGGTATGATGCATGAGGTATTGGACCGAGAGAAGCATAAGAATTCAAGACAGATCGTGTTGGGCTTGAATATTCATGGAAAATCAGTCTTCAGACATATTTTAGTCCACACGAAGAAAGGCCCATCAATCATAAACCTTATATGGTCGAATAATATATCAATCTAATGGCAATGCGAAAATCTACAATCATGCGAAAGGGCCCAACCAGATTGTTAAT
>OVAN01013518.1:0-12781 GCA_900406275.1 Anastatica hierochuntica
ACAAGCACGAGATAAAGCTCTCGCAGCCCAGTATCCTGATCTTACGGTATAATTTCCTGAAGAAGTGAAGGACCAACTATATCCATCTCTAGAGAACGACTTTGAGGGTCGAATTCCTAAAATACGATGGATATCTTCCTGGGTAAATAATTCCCTTAATTATAGTATTTACATGGACAATAATAGTTCAAAGATCTAGCTTTTTGCTAGATTATCCGCACAAATTTTTAAAGTACGAGGGATATCTAACTATATAAAAGAGACTAATTGAGAGTTTCCAAGCTATCCGCGTAGATATAAAATACCTCTTCAAAAGCATCTATAAACTTGTCACGTGACATCAACTTTCAGACTTTTGCCTATTATCTTCTCCATGTCTTGAACATCATCTTCCTTGAGAAAAATGAAACATTTTGTTCTCTCAGTCTAACATAACTCCCCACAATAAACACCACAAAGACCCATAGATTCATTGTCTTCAAACACCGATCAACTTCTCTGCATCTATTCTCTTTCCTCGAAGTATTTTATTCTGTTAAGTTTTTGATAAATATAAACATGGATGGTACAGGAGAAGGTGTAGTGATCGAATTCGATCGTATGGCAACACGACCATGTTGAGATCATCGCTAATGATTAAGGTAACAAAACCATGCCGTCTTACCATGCCTTCACCGACTATGAACGATTGATTGGTGATGCCGCTAAGAATCAAGTCGCCATGAACCCTATCAACATCGTCTTCGGTATGTAACTTCATCTCTCTTTCTCTATTCGAATGGTATCTACCTGAATTTCAGATGCAGTTTTAGGGTTTTGAATTTGATTTTTCATATGCAAAGAGGTTGATGTCGTAGATTCAGTGATAGCTCCATCAAAAGTGATATCATGTTCTGTTTTGGTTTTATGTCAACGCATTGTATCATTCCGATTTCAATGCATTCTCATTATTTTTAATAGACGATGTGGGTGTACTGATCTAATAGTTGGTCAATACCATTAATCTTCTTCTTTTTTAGCAGAGTATCGTTGAGATCTCTGGCGTAATAGATATGGAGAAGCAGCGACTATAAAATAGAGAGGAGATGGGTAGGGCAATAGCGACGGAAGGCATATTGAGTCTCTCTGATAATTGTGATTGCGGTCGACCAGAGTTTTCTCAAGAACATATAATGCAACACATGAAAAGCATTCCAAAGTAAGTTAAGAGTATGTCTTCTTCATGTCCGTACATATTTAGCCAAGTAAGTTATATATAGACTTTACATAAGTTACAATCTTTGAACAATTTAAGACAGAAGTTCACAAGAATGGTTGATAGAAAATCGAAAGAGATGATTCTTCCAAGCATAGGTATGTTACTATGTAAAAGTTGGATTTCTTACAGTGTCTTTGATTTTTTGTTTCATGTTTTATGTTGGTAAAATATCAATTTTATGACATGTGAGATGTGAAAGGTTCAATTGGATATAATGATGCTTCGGTCAGAGATGCAGCAAGTCAAAAACAGTTCAACATCAAAGTATTAGTGAGATCATACCCTCACGAAAATTCAACAAGTTAATTTCTTCTTCTTTTTTGTCATCTCAACAAGTTAATTTATCTCAACAAGTTAATTTATATCTACTCATTTTTTGATAGTTAAGGGATGATGTAGGATGGTAATTATTTTTTATTGGTATAGTCTGTTCTAAACACTTAAATTATTCCCTTCTTCACGTGTTTTTCCTTTCTCATTTTTTATCTCAAACATTATATGTTATTGTAGGTCATTTCCATCTAAGGGATCTTGTATATCCTCTAAAGCTTTCTGAAGCTTCACATCAATCCTCAACTATCAATATTGAAAGCATTCACAAGGAATTTTTTATTTGACTTTAAGGGTGACTACCATAATCTTTTACCTATAATTTATGTTGCAGTGAATTGTTCATATAAATTATATTAATGTTTATATATTTTGGAAACTGTAATTTCAAAGATATGATTCAAGAAATATTTCGGCAAACTTCGTTGAAGAAGAAAGGCTATCATCTTAATTTTCATGTTACTTCAACCATGCATCCCACGTTGTGTTTCTTTCTTCCTATATGTAAATAAACCTTCGCCATATATGTCTCTCATCTATATGTCCAAAAGCAATATCGTGGATCAGAGTCTTGGAATCAGAAGGAGACAAACCTCTAGAGTCTTCTACTTCAATCAGATATGTGCTATTTTTTTGTGAAAGCTCTTTTTAAGTATATATTCACTATTGTTGTTCAATACAAATTGCCCCTTCATGTTAGTTCTAAAAAAATATTACCTTTTACTTTGGTGTCATGTTAATAAACTTATCTATTTGACAGAGAAGGGCAGCGACCTTTTGTATATAGTAATTGCACGAAAATTAGTATTGCTTAGTAATTACATTCTTATTTGATCTCGTGTACTTAATATTTTTAATTGTATATTCTCTAATTTTGTTGTAGAATTGAACAATATTAAATACAAAAGATCAAATAAGAATGGAATTACTAACTTTGTAGTGTGACCTTGATTTATATCTCATATACTATGTGCATATATGTTACCCACGAATATTTTTGTGTCATTGGTATATATATATATATATATATATATATATCCATTTACATACACATGTATATATTTTGTTCTTTCACTTTACTTTCCTGAAATATTTCAGATTTTTATATCAAATACTAGGAGTTCCAATATTTCTTCTTTTGTAGTGGTCTGAGTTGTCAAAATTAATTAACAAGATTTGTATGTCTATCAATAAAACTCGAATTACTAAACTGGTCCGAACTATATTTTGTATCAAGTTATTCATAATCATTTGTTATATCTTTGTTCATTTGTATCAAGTAATTCATAATCATTTATCGAGAAGGAGTAGACTTTTTTATGTTGGGAAAAGAAAAGAGATGTCAAAAAAGTAAATTAAAGAATGAGTTGACATCGATTGGTTGAAGCTGTGGCTGTAGATCTTTTGTCGTAGAATTTTTTGTTGTTGCTGTAAAATTTGACTACGATTATTATAGAAAGAAAGACTGATTGGTATATTTTAGCATAGCTATAGCTTAATATTTTTATTTAGCCCTTACAAGTAAATTATTATTAGTGAAAAATATTAAAAAGTAAATATTTTTATTATGCATATTTTATAAATATTACAATAGATATTATATCATGGATAAGTAACAATTATTAACAAATATGTATAAGAGACGTACTAAGGATTCAATTTATATTAATAATATTTATAATAGTATTTTTATAATATATACATGCCTTATATTTAGTGTAAAAGTGCCAAATATATAATATTATATACATGTATTAAGTATCTGTGCAACAATAATCGTATATGTATGATATTAATATCTTTAATATGTATTATTAATTTTCGTTTTCTCTACAGCACTCTAAAGCCAAAATATTTGGAATGTAGGTTTATTGCTTTTTATAGCTAAAATAGCTTTTTAAATTTTTTCAGTGCAATAAGTTTTTAAGATCTCTTAAAGAGTGATTGGTAAAAAATATTAGTTGTGGAATAATTTACAATTGTGCACATGCATAGCTTCTACAACAAGTATCAATCATGCCCTATAGTAGCTCAAAAGGGGAGATATAGGCAATTTTTTAGGAAGGGAAAAAGATGTCAAAGAAGTAAAGAATGAGTTGACATAGCATTTGAAGCAATATCTTGGCTCACTAATCGACATATATTTCATTTAGTAAAAATATTGGTTTAAAAAACTAAACAATCGATTTAAACAAAAAACATATATTGAGCAATCGATTCTTCTAAGTTAGAAAACAAAAAAAACCTAAACGTCTCTCCTATCCGAAATGGAAGATGATCCCTCTTGGTTTGTTGTGGTTTGTGGAGTTATAGTGTTTATTGCATGTAGCTACTTGGTTTGATACTAATTTTCTTTCATTAGGCAAACGAATCTCGACTTGTCGATAAAATCTCCGATTTCAGCCTCGAGAATCTCCTTTCAGGCGAATTTCCGGCGGAAATCTCTGACGTTCGTACCGGCAGACTCTCCGGCGATCATATCGGTGAACTCTCTAGGATTGTCTACAAGTTCCTCCTGTCTTACTGACAATTATGCGACCGATGAATCTTGTATAAAATATTCCAATCCTCTAGAGTTTTCTATTTCAATCGGATTTGTTCTATTTTTTGGTGAACGCTCTTTTTAAGTATATATTCACTATTGTTGTTGAATACAAATTGCCCCTTCATGTTAGTTTTAAAACAATATTACTGTTTACTTTGGCTCATGTTAATAAACTTATCCATTTGACAGAGAAGGACAGCGGTTGGTCTTGTGTATATAGTTTGCACGAAAATTAGTATCGCTTAGAAATTGCATTCTTATTTGATCTTGTGTACTTAATAGTGTTTAATTATACAAATTAAACAATATTAAGTACACAAGATCAAATAAGAATGGAATTACTAATATTGTAGTCTGACCTTGATTTATATTTCATATACTATGTGCATATATGTTACCCAAGAATATTTTTGTGTCATTGGTCTCTCTCTCTCTCTCTCTCTATATATATATATATATATATATATATATATATATATGTGTGTGTGTGTGTGTGTGTGTGTGTGTGTATATGCATTTATATACACATGTATATATTTTGTTCTTTCACTTTACATTCCTGAGGTATTTCAGATTTTTATATCAAATACTAGGAGTTCCATAATTTATTCTTTTGTAGTGGTCTGAGTTGTCAAAATTAATTAATAAGATTCGTATGTCTATCAATAAGATTCATATTACTAAATTGGTACGAACTATATTTTTATATCAAGTTATTCATAATCATATGTTATATCTTTATTCATTTGTATCGAGTAATTCATAATCATTTATTGAGAAAGCGTAGACCTTTTTATGTTGGGAAGGAAAAAGAGATGTCAAAAAACGTAAATTAAAGAATGAGTTGACATCGATTGGTTGAAGTTGTGGCTGTAGATCTTTTGCTGTAGAATTTTTTATTGCTGCTGTAGAATTTAGCTGCGATTATTTTAGAAAGAAAGACTGATTGGTATATTT
The DNA here is from genome assembly GCA_900406275.1 of Anastatica hierochuntica. Classification (NCBI taxonomy): domain Eukaryota; kingdom Viridiplantae; phylum Streptophyta; class Magnoliopsida; order Brassicales; family Brassicaceae; genus Anastatica; species Anastatica hierochuntica. The sequence continues at coordinate 5,091 of OVAN01013518.1, forward strand.
TAGCATAGTTATAGCTTAATATTTTTATTTAGCCATTACAAGTAAGTTATTATTAGTTAAAAGATATTTAAAAATTAATATTTTTTTATTATGGATATTTTATAAATATTACAATAGATCTTATATGATGGGTAAATAAAAATTATTAACAAATATGTATAAGAGACGTACTAAGGATTCGATTTATATTAATAATATTTATAATAGTATTTGCATAATATATACATGCCTTATATTTAGTGCAAAAGTGTCAAATATAAAATATTATATACATATATTACGTATATGTGTAACAATAATCGTATATATATCATATGCATATCTTTTATATGTCTTATGAATTTTCGTTTTCTCTACAACACTCTAAAGCCAAAATATTTGGGATGTAGGTTTATTGCTTTTTATAGCTAAAAATAGCATTTAAAATTTTTTTAGTGCAGGAAGTTTTAAGATCTCTTAAACAATGATTAGTAAAAAAATTGGTTGTGGAATGATTTACAATTGTGCACATGGATAGCTTCTACAACAAGTACCAATCATGCCTTATAGTAGCTCAAAAGGGGAGATATAGGCAATTTGTTAGGATGGGAAAAGAGATGTCAAAAAAAGTAAAGAATGAGTTGACATAGCAATAGAAGAAATATATTGGCTCACTAATCGACATATATTTCTTTTAGTAAAAATCTTGGTTTAAAAAATTAAACAATCGATTTAAACAAAAAACATTTATTGAACAATCGATTTTTCTAGGTTAGAAATAAAACCTAAACGTCTCTCCTATCTGAAATGGAAAATGTTCTCTCTTGGTTTGTTTTGGTTTTAGGAGTTATAGTGTTTATTGCGTGTAGCTACTTGGTTTGATAATATTTTCCTTTCATTGGGCCAACGAATCTCGACTTGCCGATAAAATCTCCGATTTCAGCCTCGAGAATCTCGTCTCCGGCGAATTTCCTACGGAAATCTCTGACGTTCGTACTCGCAGACTCTCCGGCGATCATACCGGTGAACTCTCTAGGGTCGTATCCAAGTACCTCCTGTCTTAATGACAATTATGCGATCGATGAATCTTGTATAAAATATTCCAATCCAGTAGAGTTTTCTATTTCAATCGGATCTGTGCTATTTTTTGGTGAAAGCTCTTTTTAAGTATATATTCACTATTGTTGTTGAATACAGATTGCCCCTTCATGTTAGTTCTAAAATAATATTAATCTTTACTTTGGTGTCATGTTAATAAACTTATATATTTGACAGAGAAGGGCAGTGGCCTTGTGTATATAGTAATTGCACGAAACTTTAGTATTGCTTAGTAATTGCATTCTTATTTGATCTTGTGTACTTAATATTGTTTAAATCTACATTGTCTAATTTTGTTGTAGAATTAAACAATATTAGGTACACAAGATCAAATAAGAATGGAATTACTTATTTTGTAGTCTGACCTTGATTTATATCTCATATACTATGTGCATATATGTCACCCACGAATATTTTTGTGTCTCTGGTCTCTATATATATACATATGCATTTATATACACATGTATATATTTTGTTCTTTCACTTTACTTTCCTGAGATATTTCAAATTTTTATATCAAATACTAGGAGTTCCATAATTTCTTCTTTTGTAGTGGTCTGAGTTGTCAAAATTAATAAGATTCGTATGTCTATCAAAAAGATTCGTATTACTAAACTGGTCTGAACTATATTTTTGTATCAAGTTATTCATAATCATTTGTTATATCTTTATTCATTTGTATCAAGTAATTCATATTCATTTATTGAGAAGGAGTAGGCTTTTTTATGTTGGGAAGGGAAAAGAGATGTCAAAAAAGTAAATTAAAGAATGAGTTGACATCGATTGGTTGAAGCTGTGGCTGTAGATCTTTTGCCGTAAAAGTTGTGTTGTAGAATGTTTTGTTGTTGCTGTAGAATTTGGCTGCGATTATTTTAGAAAGAAAGACTGATTGGTATATTTTAGCATAGCTATAAATTAATATTTTTATTTAGCCATTACAAGTAAGTTATTATTATTGAAAAGATATTAAAAAGTAAATATTTTTATTATGGATATTTTATAAATATTACAATAGATATTATATCATGGGTAAGTAAAAATTATTAACAAATATGTATAAGATACGTATTAAGGATTCAATTTATATTAATAATAATTGTAATAGTATTTGCATAATATATACATGCCTTATATTTAGTGTAAAAGTGCCAAATATATAATATTATATACATATATTAAGTATATGTGCAACAATAATCGTATATGTATGATATGCATAACTTTTATATGTATTATTAATTTTTCGTTTTCTCTACAACACTCTAAAGTCAATATATTTGGGATGTAGGTTTATTTCTTTTTATAGCTAAAAATAGCTTTTTAAATTTTTTTAGTGCAGTAAGTTTTTAAGATCTCTTTAACAGTGATTGGTAAAAAAATTGGATGTGGAATGATTTACAACTGTGCACATGCATAACTTCTACAGCAAGTATCAATCATGCCCTATAGTAGCTCAAAAGGGGAGATATAGGCAATTTGTTAGGAAGGGAAAAGAGATATCAAAAAAAATAAAGAATGAGTTGACATTGCAATAGAAGAAACATCTTGGCTCACTAATCGACATATATTTCATATAGTAAAAATTTTGGTTTGAAAAATTAAACAATCGATTTAAACTAAAAACATATATTCAGCAATCGATTCTTCTAGGTTAGAAAACAAAAAAAATACTAAACATCTCTCCTATCTGAAATGGAAGATGATCCCTCTTGGTTTGTTTTGGTTTTGGGAGTTATAGTGTTTATTGCGTGTAGCTACTTGGTTTGATACTACTTTCCTTTCATTGGGCCAACGAATCTCGAATTGCCGATAAAATCTCCGATTTCAGCCTCGAGAATCTCCTCTCCGGCGAATTTCCGGCGGAAACCTCTTACATTTGTACCGGCAGACTCTCCGGCGATCATACCGGGGAAATCTCTAGGGTAGTCTCCACGGTCCTCCGGTCTTACTGACAATTATACGTCCAATGAATCTTGTATAAAATATTCTAATCCTCTAGTGTCTTCTATTTCAATCGGATATGTCCTATTTTTTTGGTGAAAGCTCTTTTTAAGTATATATTCACTATTGTTGTTGAATACAAATTGCCCCTTCATGTTAGTTCTAAAACAATATTACTCTTTACTTTGGTGTCATGTTAATAAACTTATCTATTTGACAAAGAAGGGCAACGACCTTGTGTATATATTAATTGCACGAAAATTAGAATTGCTTAGTAATTGCATTCTTATTTGATCGTGTGGACTTAATATTGTTCAATTCTACATTGTCTAATTTTGTTGTATATTAAACAATATTAAGTACACAAGTTCAAATAAGAATGGAAATACTAATTTTGTAGTCTGACCTTGATTTATATCTCATATACTATGTGCATATATATTACCCACAAATATTTTTCTATCATTGGTTTGTATATATATATATATATATATATGCATTTATATACACATGTATATATTTTGTTCTTTCACTTTACTTTCCTAAGATATTTCAGATTTTTATATCAAATACAAGGAGTTCCATAATTTCTTCTTTTGTAGTGGTCTGAGTTGTCAAAATTAATTAAAAAAGGTCGTATGTCTATCAATAAGATTCGTAAAACTAAACTTGTCCGAACTATATTTTTGTATCAAGTTATTCATAATCATTTGTTATATCTTTATTCATTTGTATCAAGTAATTCATAATCATTTATTGAGAAGGGGTAGGCTTTTTATGTTGGGAAGGAAAAAGAGATGTCAAAAAAAAGTAAATTAAAGAATGAGTTGACATCGATTGGTTGAAGCTGTGGATGTAGATCTTTTGCCGTAGAATTTTTTGTTGTTACTGTAGAATTTGACTACTGTTATTATAGAAAGAAAGACTAATTGGTATATTTTAGCATAGATATAGCTTAATATTTTTATTGTAGCCATTACAAGTAAGTTATTATTAGTGAAAAGATATTAAAAAGTAAATATTTTTATTATGGATATTTTATAAATATTACAATAGATATTATATCATGGGTAACTAAAAATTATTAAAAAAATATGTATAAGAGACGTACTATAGATTCGATTTATATTAATAATATTTATAATAGTATTTGCATAATATATACATGCCTTATATTTAGTGTAAAAGTGTCAAATATATAATATTATATACATATATTAAGTATATGTGCATCAAAAATCGTATATGTATGATATGCATATCTTTTATATGTATTATTAATTCTCTTTTTCTCTACAGCACTATAAAGCCAAAATATTTGGGATGTAGGTTTATTGCTTTTTATAGCTAAAAATAGCTTTTTAAATTTTTTTAGTGCAGTAAGTTTTTAAGATCTCTTAAACAATGATTGGTAAAAATAATTGGCTGTAGAATGATTTACAATTGTGCACATGCATAGCTTCTACATCAAGTACCAATCATGCCCTCTAGTAGCTCAAAAGGGGAGATATAGGCAATTTTTGGGAAGGGAAAAGAGATGTCAAGAAAAAGTAAAGAATGAGTTGACATAGCAATAGAAGAAATATCTTGGCTCACTAATCGACATATATTTCATATAGTAAAAATTTTGGCTTGAAAAATTAAACAATCGATTTAAACTAAAAACATATATTGAGCAATCGATTCTTCTAGGTTAGAAAACAAAAAAAAAAACCTAAACGTCTCTCCTTTCCGAAATGGAAGACGATCCCTCTTGGTTTGTTTTGATTTTGGGAGTTATAGTGTTTATTGCGTGTAGCTACTTGGTTTGATACTATTTTCCTTTAATTTGGCCAATGAATCTCGACTTGCCGATAAAATCTTCGATTTAAGCCTCGAGAATCTCCTCTCCGGCAAATTTCCGACGGAAATCTCTGACGTTCGTACCGGCAGACTCTCCGGCAATCATACCGGTGAACTCTCTAGGGTCGTCTCCAAGTTCCTCTTGTCTTACTGACAATTATGCGGCCGATGAATCTTGTATAAAATATTAAAAACTGAAAAAACCAATCTAAGAGCTTTGATATTTTTAAGTTTTGTCGCAAAGAATGGCCACTCTTTAGGACTATGCACCATTAATATGAGTTGCATAAAATATGTTCCGAAGGAAACCTCCAAAAAGAATAAAAAAAGCATGCACTCCATTGCGCAAAACATGACCTCAAGCTCCACATGTCAGGGGATAAATTAGTATGAGCGTTCTTGTAGCCATAATATTGGCCTCGATATCTTTCCACAACCACCAAGCCAGATACACTCGTCGGTGCTCCTTCACACCAAGAACCATCAACCTGACATATCTTCCCGCCAGGGTCGATGGGGTTCGACGAGAGCAAACTGAAAGTCCTCTTTTGCGCTTCCCCTATCCTCTCATCCGTTGTAACATTTGCTATATTCCAGAGAGAAGCTTCATGTGAAGCATGAGTCAGGATATTTGAAGTTGATTCCCTGACGTTTTCATAGATTACTCTATTTTCGCTTTCCACATAAACCACATAATCCACGAGACCATATTCAATGCTTCCTCAGAAACCTTTAACCTCACAATAGACAACATAAGTTTTCAAAGAGTGAAGATCGGGGGAAGAGAAGTAGAGACAATGGGATGGAGGTCAAAACCTAACCTTATCGTGTTTGGGGGCACTCAGATAACAGATGGTGGATAGAATCTTCCTCCGCATCGCAAATTGGGCATCTTTTCTCCAAATTAACATATTTATAGAATAGGCGTTAGCATGTCGCTAGAGAACCAGTTAAACATTGCCACACGAAATGCTTAAAATTTTGTGTATTTTTTAATTTCAATACTTGTTCTAAGAGAGTAGCAATTGTATGACCCTGAACAGGGTTCACAAGCATGACGAGATTAATCTCTCACGGTCAAATATCCTGAGCGAACAGTATAGTTGCCTAAGCGCATTAGGGACCAACTATACCTGTCTCTCGAGAATGATTTTGTCAGTCGTAATCGAAAGATGCAGTCGACATCATCCTGAGTGAAGAGTGTTTGTAGTCGGTCTCTCTTCCATTGCTTTGTGGATGGGTCAAGAGGCCATTAACATATAGATTATTATCGTTCTCGGCATTAATCTCCTTTGATGGTTTAGGCGGATTGTTCGGGATCCAAAGTTCACTCCACACCTTGATATCCATTCCTAATAAATGGTTCTTCGAAGTCCCAAGATTAATAGAGGTTTTGCTATCATTATACTCCTCTAGCCATAAGAAGGTCGATTAGATTTCTCAACTTTCAACGGGCTACAATATTTGAAACATCTCCCTCTTAGGACTCTGCTAACAAGGAAGCTTGAGAAATGATTTAGTCTCCCTAATTGTTTCGCAAATAATGCTAAATTAGACACTTCGAAGGTTCTATATCCTAGATCTCCATTTAGATAACTAGATACAAATTTTATCTCAAACAATCTGGTGGATCCCACAACTATCCTCTGTAGAGCTCCATCAAAATTTAACAATAGCACTATTTAGTTAACACATATTGCTTTGAAAAAGTAGAAAACACGACATTACATAAGTATCTATATTCTTTCCGCATTAAAAAAGTTTTCCTCGTAAAACATTTTTTCTCCAAAAAAGTTTATATTAATATTCTGGTTTTTACCGTTCCTTGAATGATGAACCATTAGTTAATGCAAGACAATGAAACTTAGCTATTGATCGCTGAGAACATCTCTAACTAATCGATTATAAAGTATACTATAGCTGTATAGCATTTGTTCATTCTTATAATCTTATCATTCCTATGAAGTTTTGTCTTCTATAATTTGTAGAGATAGCCCAAAAATATAATTTAATGGGCCAGCAGATAAATATCCAGTGGGTTTGTCCTTAACAAATAGATTTGATATTTTCTGTTAATTGGTTTTCATTTAAAACCAGAGCCTTTTAAAGTCGAAGCTTTTGTAATTTTGTGGGTCTATGTCGGTAATATATTGTCTCCATTCTTAATTGTAGTTTAATCATATAGGTTTATACTTATACATATAATATCCTATACTACATGACACACAATCGCTATTAATAAATATTCTGGAGATGGATACTGGGCCGCGAGAGAGATTTCTCGTCTTGCTTGTGACTCTCTTTTCAGAGATTTTCAGTGGAAACACTAGCGGCACAAGCTTGGAAGCTTAAAACCACACGAAAGCTTTAGCATTTCGTATGACAATGTTTATCTGGTTGCTTGGCTACATGCCAAAATATCCTGTCCCGTTTGTGGTGTAGAGGAGGAATCTATCAATCATGTCCTATTCGAATGTTCACCCGCGCGACAAATCTGGGCTTTAGCTCCCATTCCATCAGCCCCATCCCTATTTCCTCGGTTTTCCATATATGGTAATTTTGACTACCTTTTTTGGAAGGACAAGGAAATATGAGCTAGTGAGGAGGCGCTATTTGTGATCCCTTGGATCTTGTGGTTCATCTGGAAGGCTAAAAACGCCTTAATCTTTAGTACGGTTCGGGAAGATGCCCAAGAGATTGTGAATCATGTTGTTCAAGAAGCTAATGCTTGGCTACGGGCGAATTCTCCAGAGGACTCCGATGAACAACCTGTCAGCTGCCCCCGCCCCCCCCCCCCCCCCCCCCCCCCCCCCCCCCCCCCCCCCCCCCCC
>OVAN01013519.1:0-12779 GCA_900406275.1 Anastatica hierochuntica
TAAGTTCAGAAACTAAGTGATCAATTCAGTTTCATGCATTACGAATAATCAAAGATGAAGATCCATTAGATTACATCCCTAATCATGCGATTCTATATCAACAACTCATGAATCCCTATGTGAGAANAAGAACAAAAAGACTTCTTCTCCCTAGGTTACAAACTCAATCTCTGCTCTCTAAAAGTGCATAATGAAAAGGAAAACACAAGCTTAGGTCGTTTTGTTGTAATTCGGTCTGGTTCTTCGTAAAATCGGTCTGCAATTCGGGACATGAATTGATCGATCCCTAGACAAGGATATGTCGATCTGTGTCCAAATTCCTGGGTATTTTCCAGCTTTGCATGAACACTTCCTTCGACGCTTGAAATCCATACAAAATGCATTCTTTTCGCACATTCAAGCTCGAATCTTGTAAAAACAACAAAAAACACAAATTTGCACCAAAACAATCTGAATACATACTAAAAGCCTTAGATCTCGTGTGAAAACCGTAGTAAAAACCTACAAAAATATTGACACATCAATAACATTCATTAAAAATAAAACCAACGAATCCATACCACAAGCATCATAAATCAATAAGTTCAACATGTCCAAAAGAAAAGAAAAACCAAGTCTAAAATCAACAAAACGATTTATTAAATCAACCTGGATCCCCAAAACCGAAAACCAGTCCCATCATCATCTTCCAGCTACTCGTCATGCTCACCTGCAAAACAAAGAGAGGGAGGGACAGGGTGAGAGAGGGGTGAGTGATAGGGGAATCACTCAGCGAGGGGGTGGGTTGCTAAACACGCAACACCGCAGAAAAGACTTAGAATGCCTTCTAAGCCATCATACAATTAACACCAAACAAGCACCTAATGTACCGCAAGAAAAAACTTGGCATTCAAAGATGCCCTAAACAAAGCCTTTGGCACTTCGTAACCCGCGGACCACTACAGTGACCGAACTTCCTTTTACTTCCACTTAACCGGTATATATGGTCTTAGGACTTCCTTTCGATTCTTCATAGGCGAACACAATCTCCATCTCACACACGCCAATCTCACACAAAACATCTTAAACACTAAGGCAATAACTTAGACCTAGCATGTTCAATCAACAAACAGGACAGACTCGACTCACAGGCAGGACTATCAAACAAGGCGCGTTAATTCTATACTACCAGAGAAGAACATCCTAAACCAGTTCTACGGGGGGATAGCTTCGGGTTTAGCTCCTCACCTTAGCCTTAGATGCAGAACAACGAATGCGGAAAGCTTCTGAACCGGTTACTGAACTTCTTGACCTGAACCAAAAAGAAACCCAGTTAGACCATAAACCGGGGGCCTGCTAAAAGAGGACACTTTCCATTTATGGAAACTTGCCATAAATATAAACTTCCAAAAAAGGAAAATACTAAATCACATGACCTATCTAAAATAGTAACTTTCCTAAAAAGGAAAATATCCAAAAATAGAAATTTTCTAAATTGGGAACTTGCCAAAAATAGAAAGTTTCCAAAAATGAAAAGTCTCAAACCCGAGACACGAAAAACTACAGAAACTTCTGGAAACGCAGAAAACAAATCCTGGGAGAGAGAAACTACCTCACAAACGACGAAAAGACCATGGGTGAGTTGCAGACTCGCGAGCACGACGATTGAGGGTCACGACACGAGCTGGTCGGCGGCAGAGAGGCTCGATGAACGGCAACATTGGCCCGAGGGGTCTCGCGGTGGCTTGGGTCGGGCCGGGAATGTTCGAGAGTGACTCAGTTGAAAGTTGCAACGTTCGGATCGGCGGCTGAGACGATGGCGTGGCCTCGGGGTGCGGCTGAAGTGATCGTGGGACCTGATCCAACAGTTCTATAGGCTGTAACAGTGTCGACAAGTCACAGAGAGGGGGAGACAGGGGCTAGATCTCAAAACCCGAGGAAGACGGCGACAATCGGTGGCTAGGAGGGCTTCGCGGCGCAATCTATGATGGTGAAGACGATGATGGCGCGATGCGGAGGCTCGACGATGGCTCACGGCACGGCGGCGGCAGATCGGAGATGGAAGGCGGCAGCTCGGATCGCAAAAGAGAGAGAGAGAGAGGTTCGGTTAGGGTTCTCGGGTTTCTCTCGGGAATTCTGCAGAGCTTCGCTTTGGGATTGTTTGTGATGCGTTTCTCGAGGCGATGATGGATTTAAATAGAGAAGAGACTCCTCAGGTTGACCTAGTGTTTTTGGTTCGATTTCCTCTGAACTGGGATTCTCGGACCGAACCGGGTCGGGGTCGTTACAATTCTCCCCCACTGCAACGGGATTCGTCCTTGAATCCTTGGTATTTTCCGGGTGCCTTCCAGATTCCCCGAACAGTTCCGGATAATCCCTCTACATTTCACTTTCTACCTCCCAAGTCTCTTCCTTGATACTTCCCTCCTTCCAGCTGACCTTGACCATAGTCACTTCCTTCCCTTGAATTTCCCTTACCTCTCTTGCCAGTATCGCTGCTGGTCTACTCTGCACTGAGAAGTTCTTCTGCAAGTTTGGCGACGGTGCAGGCAGAATAAGCTCGAGTTCTCTGATGACCTTCCTTAAAATTGAGACGTGGAAGACGTCGTGAAATTCAGCCAATTCCTGAGAGAGAGCTAATCTGTAGACTACTGCGCCTATTCTTTCGACAATGGGGTGCGGTCCCATAAATCTTGGCCTTAAGTTTTTCTGACCCTTTCCTTGCTTCCCTCCTTGGAAGTTCCTCATCTTCAAGTACACTAGATCTCCTACCTCAAACTCCAGATCCCTTCTGCGGTTTTCAGCGTAACTCTTCTGCCGATCATGGGCTTCTTTCAGTCGCTGCTTGAGCATTGCCACTTGCTGCTCGATTTCTTTAATGATTTCAGGTGCTAGATCTCGGGTCTCCCCCACTTCAAACCGACACAAAGGCGTTCTACATGGTCTCCCGTATAGGGCCTCATAGGGTGGCATCCCTATGCTAGCGTGGTAGCTATTGTTATAGGGGAACTCTACAAGCGGCAAGTACTTGAACCAACTTCCTCCCCACTCGAGTACGCATGCCCTCAACATGTCTTCCAGTGTCTGAATTTTCCTTTCAGACTGACCGTCTGTCTGGGGGTGATAGGCAGTACTGAGGTTGACCTTTGTCCCTATAGCCATTTGAAATGCTTGCCAGAACATTGAGGTGAACTTAAAATCTCTGTCGGATACTATACTGACTGGAACCTCATGTAGCCTGACTACCTCGTCGATATACTTCTGCGTTAATTTGTCTGCACCGTCTGTTTTCTTTACTGGCAAGAAGTGAGCACTCTTCGTGAGTCGGTCAACTATAACCCAGATAACATTCATACCTCATATGGTAACTGGCAGCCCTGTTAAAAAATCCATGGTCACCATGTCCCATTTCCATTCTGGTAGTGGCAAGTCCTGTAGCAATCCACCGGGTACTCGGCGCTCTGCTTTCACCTGTTGACACGTTTGAAACTGCGTGATCCAAGTAACAACATCTCTTTTCATTCCGCTCCAGTGATAGAACCTTTTCTTTCTCAGTTCTGGGTCGTTCGGCATGCAAACTCTGTCTCTGAACATAACCGTTCCATTAGTTGACACCCGGCAACCGATTACTTTCTTCTGGACCATGTCCTGGAGTGAATCATCCTTGCCTTGAGCTTGGCGAATTCTCCATAAGAGGTCATCTTGATCTACAACTTATACCCCGGTCATACCATCTTCTACCGTAGTTGCACATAGCCGGAGACTTGCTACTATTTCTACCAATTCTTGAGTCTCCTTTGACTTTGCCACATATATCCTTCTGCGGCTTAGGGCGTCTGCTACCTGGTTAGCTTTCCCTGGGTGGTAAGCAATCTCCAAGTTGTTATCTGTCAGTAGTTCAATCCATCTGCGCTGTCTCAAATCAGATCCGGCTGGGTGGAAATATACTTCAGGCTCTTATGGTCTGTGAAAATTTGAACCTTTTCTCCATACAGATACGCTCTCCAAAACTTAAGAGCAAAGACAATCGCAGCCAATTCTAGGTCGTGCTTCAGGTAGTTCGTCTCGTGGGATCTCAACTGGTGCGAAACATAAGCGATTACTTTCTCACACTGCATGAGAACACATACCAAACCTACTCCCGAGGCATCTGTATAAACCTGGTACGGAGTTCCCACTTTCGGTAGCGCTAGCACTGGCGTCTGAGTCAGGCGGTCCTTTAATTTCTTGAAGCTTTTGGAACAGTCCTTTGTCCATTCAAACTTAATTCCCTTTCCAGTGAGGCGAGTCATTGGTTTAGCCAGGCTGGCGAATCCTTGAACAAACTTACGATGAAGACTATCACACACTTGTCCAAGTGCTTTCGGAAGACATCGTTCATCAGCTTCATGAAGGTGGCTGATGCATTCATCAACCCAAATGGCATAACCACAAACTCGTAGTGACCATAATGAGTACGAAAGGTCGTCTTCCGCACATCTTCCTCCGCCATTCGAATTTGGTGGTAACTTGACGTCAGATCAATATTGGAGAACCAAGAGGCTCCCTGTAGCTGGTCTAGCAACTCATCTATTCTCGGCAGCGGGTACTTGTTCTTAATGGTGACCTTGTTCAGACCTCTGTAGTCGATACACAGTCGGAAGGTGTCATCCTTCTTCTTCACAAACAAAATTGGAGCTCCCCACGGTGAACTGCTTGGGCGAATTAAACCTTTCTCTATCAGCTCTTCTAACTGCTTCTTTAGCTCAGCCATCTCAGCAGGCGCCAAGCAATACGGTGCTCGAGACACAGGGCTCGTCCCTGGTTCAAGCTCGATGGTGAAAGCGTCTTCTCTTTCCGGTGGCGGTCCTTTCAACGGTTCGAACACGTCTTCATACTGAGCGACTACCGGGATACCCTTGATCTCTACTGAGTCACCTTCCTTGGTGACTTTGATTGTTGCTATGAAAGCCTCATTTCCTTTTCGCAGAAGCTCTTTTGCACGCAGCATCGAGATGATTGTCGATCTAGAGCTTGTCCTGACCCCCTGGAAAATTATCTCTCCTTTGCCTCCACGAATCTTCACTCTTTCCTGACGGCAATCTAAGTCCACCCCATGGCGATCAAGCCAATCCATTCCTAGGATCACGTCATATCGGCCCATCTCCATTTCTATCAGATTACTCTCGAACTCCTTTCCTCCTATGGCAATTGGGACTTCGACATGAATCCCGGTGGCTCCCATCTTCTCCTTGCCCACCGTTTTGACTCTTCGATTCTTCGGGGCAAACTGGCCTTGGAAGTCCCATCTTTTAACTAGTTGAGGTCTCACTAAGCTGTTCGTAGCTCCGGAATCGTACATGGTATAGGCGGCTTTCCCTCCCACCATTACCGTTCCTACAGGATGGTGATCCTAGTCATTCTACGGGTTTGACTCTCTACTTTCGACTGACTCTTAGCACACTTTTCACGGAATTCTACCAACTGACATGAGAGGTTTAACAACATACCAGCGATGGGTTCGACTCCTTCGTAGCCCTCTGCAGCATTAACGGCAACCTCATGTTCCTCTCCTTCCTCTCCCACTTCTGCACCGAAGACTCGAGGTGTTGGAGCTTGCTGACGAGGAGGCAGCGGTGGCGGTGGAGGCAGGTTCTCCGGTGCTTCATGAGATCTTGCATAGTGTCCTGGTTATCCACAATGATAGCACCTCATTTCACCAGGCGGGTTGACTCTCTGCGGATTTTTCCTAGGCGGGATAGGCCTGATTGGGTTCACCCCTGCTCTCGGCCTTTCTGGACAATCATAGTGTTGGTGTCCCATACGATTGCAGGTGTAACATTGGGTCCGAGGGTCTGCTGGGACGTTCGCCTGTCCAAAGGCACGGTTGAAATCCCTTTTGCGACCATCGGGGGTTGTGTCAGCTCTGGGCGGATTCGGTCTGTTCTTTTCTTTATTCTCCCTTAACCCTTTTTCCTGATCGGCTGCTTCCTCTACCAACTCATCCAGGAACTCGTAGCGCACCAACTTACAGCGGTTTCAGAGTTCTATGCTCAGACCATTCATGAATCTCCTGCTCGTCCAGATAACGGCCAGCAAAATGGTGGAGACCGTTGAACTCCTCTTCGTACTGGTGAACAGTCAGCCTGCCTTGTTGGATCGTCAAAAATTGATGCTCCATGCTATCCATAGCTTTTTGGGGAAAGTAGTTCCTGGTGAACTGAATCCTGAACTCTCCCCATGTCAGCTCATACGCCCCGTGGGTCTTAGCTACCATACCTTCCCACCAGACTAGAGCTTCTCCCTTCAGATATTGCACTGCTAGAGCCCAGTGGTACTCTTCCAGACAGCGGAGATGATCGAAGTTCTGTTCAAGCTTCCTCTTTCAGTCATCTGCAGCGATAGGATCAAATTTCCCCTCGAACATTTCTGTCCCCATTTCTCTCAGCTACTTGATTAGATCCCAGTAGGATGGTCCCTCATGGTAGCAGTTCGGCAGAGGTAGCGGAACAAACGGTGGTGCTCTGACTGGTGGCAGAGGCGGTGGAGGCGGCAGATCAACAGCTCGATGAGATACTTCTCTGACCACTGTCCTCTGACTCTGAGCCTGGATCTGACTGGCTCGGTACCTGGCCAACTCTTCTTCCAACGCAGCATTGGTAGCAGCTAGCCTATCAGCTTCAGCTATGGCATTCTGAGCAGCTCTGCGGGTGGCAGATCCCGCAGTCCTCTGGGACGCTCTGGATTCACTGACGGTGTTCCTGTGTCCAGTCCCACTTTCTCCAATACTTTCCTGGGAACCTTCAGGTTGAGCAGCAGTTACGTCCTTGGCAGCAATGACATTCTCAACAACAACAACAACTTCTGCAGCAATAGCAGCGGCGGCAGCAGCGGGTGTAGCACGGGCCTGGTTACCATTCTGTCTTCTGGTGTTAGCCATCTGAAAAGAAGAATACCCTTGATCAGACTCGCTCTGGTGGAAGAAAGAAAAGAACTTAGTTGTGACGAATTTAGGTTGACTCCGACCGGTCTAGTGTTCTCTTTTTTTTATTTAAATTTCCCATTTCCATAACATTTTGAAAACCATTGAAAACCGAATGGACAACTGAATTCCTAATCTATGCCTCCCAGGCCAGAACTGGTTTGACAACCCTAGGCTTTGATACCACTTTTCTAACACTGGGTTCTGCCTCGTCAGGGTCCCCGCGCGTGTTACTGCCAAACCACCAGCACCCGGATTCTCCCTCGTCAAGGTCTCCCCCGCGGGTGCTATCCGCAAACACTACATCGCACACCACCATCACAGCATCTACGGGACTTAGTTCTCAAAACCGGATTTAAACCAAATAGCATTCATTAAAAATAAAACCAATGAATCCATACCACAAACATCATAAATCAATACGTTCAACATGTCCAAAAGAAAAGAAAAACCAAGTCTAAAATCAACAAAACGATTTATTAAAACAACTGGGATCCCTAAAACCGAACACCAGACCCATCATCATCTTCCAGCTACTCGTCATGCTCACATGAAAAAAATATAGAGGGAGGGACAGGGGGAGAGAGAGGGGTGAGTGATAGAGTGATAGGGGAATCACTCAGTGGATTGCTAAAAACGCAACACCGCAGAAAAGACTTAGAATGCCTTTTAAGTGAGCATACAATTAACACCAAACATGCACCTAATGTACCGCAAGCAAAAACTTGGCATTCAAAGATGCTCTAAACAAAGCCTCTAGCACTCTGTAACCCGCAGACCACTACAGTGATTTGACTTCCTTTCACTTCCACTTAACCGGTATATACGCTGTTAGGACTTCCTTTCGATTCTTCAGAGGCGAACATAATCTCCATCTCACACACGCCAATCTCACACAAAACATCTTAAACACTAAGGCAATAACTTAGACCTAGCATGCTCAATCAACAAACAGGACAGACTCGACTCACAGAGAGGACTATCAAACAAGACGCGTTAATTTTATATTACCAGAGAAAAACATCCTAAACAAGCTCTACGGGGGAATAGCTACGTGTTTAGCTCCTCACCATAGCCGGAGATGCAGAACAACAGATGCAGAAAGCTTCTGAACCGGTTACTGAACTTCTTAACCTGAACCAAAAAGAAACCCGGTTAGACCATAAACCGAGTCCTGCTAAAAGAGGAAACTTTCTATTTATGGAAACCTACCATAAATGAAAACTTCCAGAAAAGGGAACTACTAAATCAGGTAACCTTCCTAAAATAGTAACTTTCTTAAAAAGGAAACTTTCCAAAAATAGAAACTTTCTAAATTGGGAATTTGCCAAAAATAGAAAGTTTCCAAAAATGGAAAGTTTCAAACCCGAGACACGAAAAATTACGGGAACTTTCGGAAACGCGGAAAACTAATCCTGGGAGCGAGAAACTACCTCACAAACGACGGAAACACCGCGGGAGAGTTGCGGACTCGCGAGCACGGTGGCTGAGGGTCACGGCACGAGCTGATCGGCGACAGAGAGGCTCGATAGACGACGACAGTGGCCCGAGGGGTCTCGCGGTGGCTCGGGTCGGGTCGAGAATGATCTAGAGTGGCTCGGTTGAAGGTTGCGGCGCTCGGATCGGTGGCTGAGACGACGGTGTGGCCTTGGGGTGTGGCTGAAGTGATCGTGGGACCTGATCCGACATTGCTGGAGGCTGTAACGGCGTCGACAGGTCAGAGAGAGGGGGAGACGGTGGCTGGATCTCAAAATCTGAGGAAGACGGCGACGATCGGCGGCTTGGAGGGCTTCGCGGCGCAATCTCTGATGGTGAAGACGACGATGGCTCGACCATGGCTCACGGCATAACGGCAGCGGATCGGAGACAAAAGGTGGCGGTTCGGATCGTGAAAGAGAGAGAGAGAGGCTCGGTTAGGGTTCTCAGGTTTCTCTCGGGAATTCCGAAGAGCTTCGCTTCGGGATTGTTTGTGATGCGTTTCTCAAGGCGATGACGGCTTTAAATAGAGAGCAGACTCTTCGAGTTGACCTAGGGATTTTGGTTCGGTTTCCTCTAAACCGGGATTTTCGGACCGAACTGGGGCGAGGTTGTTACAATATTGTTTGTCACTATTTCCATTTTACCCTTGTGATATTTTGAATTTTTTACTTTTTTTCCTCGATAACCCATAGACTACAATCGCGCCGAAAATAGTTGGAATACACGAAATAGTCTAACTATCTCGTTTATATTGCAACTCTATTACTTCTTTCGTAACTCAAAATTATTTATTTTATATTTCCCATTATCAAATCTTTAAGAGTACATTATTCTGTAAAATATAATTAAATCGTATACAACAATTAATTAATTCACTATTCTATATATAAATCATCCCACGATTATTTATTCCCTCCGTAATAATTAAATCCCCCCCCCCAATACATTTTTAATTTCACATTTCATGTGATATTATAAGTTCATTTACCAAATATCTATCTTATTAAAAGGAACACATAAACTTTTTTATGTGTGATTTTCTAAAGTGAACATATTTTAGAAATTTTATTAAATATATCTAATAAATTAAAATAATTGTAATTACTCATTTACATATTCCAACAAACATATTAGAATATTTTAATATTCTTTTCACTTAATCACTATCAAAATTGTAAATCAACACAATTTAATATCATCAATTTTCAGCAAACTTAAATATAGTTTGTTTTCAAATTTAAAATAAATCCATAACTTTTAAAATAAATATATTAAAATATTATTATTTTCTAAATAAAAATTGTTATAAAAATTCAAAAAAATTATAAAGTGATAAAATTTAGAAAAAATTAGAAATTTATAAATAATTTATATAAACTATACAAATTTAAGTTTAGTCATCTAATAATTTTTTAAAATACTCTAACGGTTTTTGTTTCACGATATTTCGGGTATTGGATATTATCCGAATTGAACCCATACGAGTATCCGAGGAAATCTGAAAGTTCAAAAATCCCAAATCTAAATCGAACCCAGAATTTGATATAACTGAAAATTCTAAAAATTTTTGAATCCGAACTCGAATCCGAAACTCGATTATTAAAAAAATCTTGCGTGGTTGCGTGGATCAAAAATTTAGTATATAATTAAGTTTCATGTTTAACAGTTATATTTATTAACGTTAGCATAAATGTTAAAATAGTAAGTGATATATTTATATAGTCTCACTATTGTAGGCTTAATGTGAAATATTACATTTAATCTTTCTTAGTTTACTACATGATTTATAACTATATGAGTAATTGATTTTCTTTTTACATTTGATTACTAATATAGTAGTGAATTTCAAATGTTTTAAATTAGTATTTGCATATATGGGGATTTTTCAAATTGGACAAAGTAGTCTGACTATGTCGTCTGTTGATGAAATAATGTGACTATTCAACCTATTGTTGTAATATCCTGTGAATTTTTTCTTTTAATTTTCAACTATTTACTAAATATGAAATTGTTTTCAAAAATTCAAAATACATTTACTAGGAAAAAAAAATCTAGTTTTGTGTAGTTCAAAATTTGCTTCAGTTTATATAAAAATATCCGGATCCATTTGAGGTGTGAGGGGAGGGGGAGTTGAACAAATGTAAAATTATAAAATAAGAAAAAATAATAGAAATTTTTTTTGAAAGAAGATCCATACGAGTGTTTGGACTTTTGCTAGTTAAATGTTTGTTAGTTTTCTAATTAAATCACTGTATATGTTGTATTCTTAATATACGTGACTGATATTATTATTCCTTTAATTCATCTAAAATTTTATTGTTTAAATTTTGTATTGCATCCAATTATTTTTTTTATAATTCAATAGTTTAAAAAAAGTTAACAAAATATCATAATCTCGATATGATGAAGATCATATATTTGTAATGAAATTCCAGAAAAGCTATAATCTTATCGAAAATTGTTAAATTAACTGATAAAATTAGTTAATTTATACTGTATTAACTTACCACTAATTTATAGATACTTTACTTTATTTTGTTTTTGATTTATCATATATCCCTGCTTTTTTAACTATGTGTTTTTAGTTTTTTATTAATTCTTTTTAAGAAATATTTTCGTTTTTTTAAAGTTGTGTCTCCCCAAACCTAAAAGAGTGTTTTGCACCCAATGAACATACGTCTGTAAAATTAGCACATGTTATTTATTTCTTTTTGTTCTTTCGGTTTTTATTAGTTTCACTCAAGAATGATTGGGTTTAGACATGGACATTTGGGTATTCGGTTCGGTTCCGGATAAGAATCGTTTGGTTCCGGTTTTTTCGGTTCCGAGGTTTAGGATCCATTCGGTTCTTTTTATAATTTGGTTCGGTTTCGGTTCTGGATCCAAAACTTTCGGTTCGGTTCGGTTCGGTTTCGGTTCCGGTTCTTTCGGTTTCAAAGTTTAGAATCCATTCGGTTCTTTTTCTCGTAACCGAAATTGGAACCTAACCATATTTTTGATTTTGTGGTTTTAAAATTCGGTTCCTAACCGAAATTTTCGGTTCCGGTTCTATTGGTTCCCGAATTTTGTATCCATTCGGTTCTTTTTATAATTTGGTTCAGTTCCAATTTCGATTCTAAAATTTTGATTCCGGTTCGGTTCTAGTTCCGTCGGTTCCGAATTTTAAGATCCATTCGGTTATTTCTTTAGAACCGGAACCGGAACCGAAACCGAAAATTCGGTTTGGTTCTCTCTGGTTCTTCGGTGCCGATTAATTTGTCCATCCCTAGTTGAGTTAAATAAATGATAAAATTAAATATTAGCAGTTACAATTTATTCTCATAACTTTCTCAAAAGTCAACTACTTTGGTGAAAAAAGGTCATACAAAAATAGAAAGTACTCAGTGGAAGTATATATGCCATTAGTCTTTCTTAGTTGGTTTATAAATTATGTGATTAATTGATTTTTTACGTTTAATTACTAATATAGTAATGACTTTTAAAATATCTTAAGTTAGTGTTTGCATATATGGTAATTTTTCAAGTTGGACAAAGTAGTATGATTATGTCGTATGTTGATGGAATAGTCTGACTATTCAACCTACTTTTGTAACATCTTATCAATTTTTTTTATTTTCAGGTATTTTCAAAATATGAATCCGTTTTCAAAAGTTCAAAATACATCTAATAGAAAAAAGGGAAATTTGGTCAACTAGCTAGCTGACTCACATTAATTAAGTTTATAGCACTTACAAAAAACCTAGTGTTTTCATAATTTTGTAACGATTTTGCCTTTTTCAGTTGATAGACATGTTTCAACAAATAGACGATATAATTAACGCTTAACATGGTTATTTCTTCTTTCAACTTTTTTAGATCGCTCATTCTCAAAACTTTGTTCAGTGATACTTTTAATATTACCAAATAAAACAATCAAACCCAATCACATTGTTCCCCCCTTGGTGTTTGGTTATTTGCGAAATTAATAGATGCGCGGAAATAGACAGTCTATTTAAATGGACAGTCCATTGTTGTATTGTTTATACTATTTCAAATAGTAATTTTATTTATTGTTTTAGTTGAATCATTTTTTTTACCTTTTTAGTTGATCATATGGTTTAGAAATTGTGGGATTAGTTTAATTTTCACATTCATTCCGTTATATAGTAGCAATTTTTAATTTTTAATTAATCTGTTTTAACTTATATGAAAGTTAAATTTTTGTAATTAATAGACGTACTAAATAAAAATAGACTGCTTATTTAAATAGTATACAATTCCTTAAACGTTACAACATTTTCCGTGTATTTGTAAAATATATAATCGTTTTGAAAAATTCAAAATACGTTAGATAGAGAAAAAATCTACTTTTTCGTGTATT